>CM052319.1:20548183-20670114 GCA_028455605.1 Lasioglossum malachurum
AAACAAATTTTATGGAGAAGATGAAAATGAAGGAAGGAAACGTTCCCAAATAAGCTTCAATTGAAAACTCATGTCAAAAATTCATTTACGGATTGGTCGGTGCTTCCGGTATGAAAATGTAAGAGGCCATGCGCGACATCTCAGGGATCAAGGAACTAGACGCAGACCACGTCGACGCACGTTGAACGTCGCGTCGCGTTTCCCGTATAAATATCAATTTATTGCATAATACACACATCGCACGTCGTTGTCCCGTTCACACCGCTCAACGCGGAAACAAAATTGCGGAATGGATTGAACAGCATGTTATCGCGTGGGCTCCGATGAATCTCCTAACAAGATGCCCCGCCTTCGATAAGCCTTTCCTGAAGCTCGGAGCGCGTGAACCGGACCTAGCGTAGAGAGAACTCTTAAGCCTAAAAGCGACTAAGCGTCTAACAGGTAATCCCGACCATCCTGAAGAACGAAAAATTTCCAATTGATCCTGCTATCGATACACACGGGTCGCGGAATAATCGACAGGATCTTTAACGATCGTTATCGCCGACATTGTCGTAGGTTGATCGATCAAGACACGCTTTCCGGGAACGAGGAGGATCACCGAAACGTGGAAGACGGAGAAACAAAACGTGTTACCAATAAGACTTACGCTAGCGGCCTAATCTATGAGATATGTTAATTCGTGCCCAGCCTGCGAGTTCTGCGTCCATCTTCGTCCTCTTTAGGGGATGAGGTCACAGTTGCAGGCGCTACCACCGTGGCCATTGTCACACTGGGCCATGCACCACAAATCCCAGTCAACAGGCGAGTCTGCGGAGTCTGACGCATCGGGACTATCAGGATTCAAGTTGAAGGTCCCTTCGGGGTCCAACCTCTCTCGGATCCCCAGGCGATCCACTTCGTTGTCACCAGCGAAATTCATTTTATCCTCCAGAGGAGTACTCTTCCAATCATCCAGAGGATCCGCCGCTACCTGGTCTCCTTTCTCCGGAACGTTCAGCGAGAAGGACCTCCTCAACGAATGATGATCAACATCCTGGAGCAAAGTCTCGTAGGAGTTCCGGTTGTCTTCAAGGTCCCTGTCAGTCTTCCAGTCGCAGTGGCAACCATGGCCTCTGATCAGGGATTGTCTGAAGACGCGGCAGGTCACCGAGCTGTCGTACTGCAGGCTGTTAGGGGAGCCAGGTTCACCGCACGGAATCAGACAGAGGCTGAAGAGCTGCTGCTGTGACGGCAACCGGCCTCCGCTCGACTGAAGGACGAACCTCCGGTAGTCGTGGCAGCCTCTCGCCACACCAGTGATCATCTTCTGAGCAACGCAGAGACGAACGCATGCGTGCTCGACGGGATGCGCCCCGACGCCGGCCAACAGCGACGCCAGCAACACCCACCGAGGTAGAGGCGTCATCTGAAAGTGATGGCTAATCAATACCAGACCGAACGAGGAACTCCGCGTTCCGATAGTTCGCCGAGGACCCATCGGAGGGATTGGTTATGGCAATCGGGACATTCCTCGCGTTCGACTGCCCTCTACCCTTCCATCTACTGGGTGGCCTCGCTGAACAGTGATCATGGAAAATTAAATCCTCTTTTGGATCTACTGTAGAATGGGTTCTGGGTGAGTCTGAGATGTGGGACAAGTTGAAAAATCATGTGGCATAACGCATCCTAACTTACTATGACCTTATTTGTCACGTGGATGCACCGATGCACCCGCTAAGTGCAGTTGCACTTCGTTCTTTATGTGATGAGGATTTGAACAAAGTCTAACGAATATGAACGCGCTGCGCGTTTCTTTCTAGATGATAAACCATGAAGAAATCATTGTGACTGGAAACAAAATGTTAAGACAAGGGGTTCATGAAACCCATTGTTTTTGGTAAACCAATCAATCCCTGTTGTTATTCTGTGTTAAAAGTACTACTGAAACGTTCACGATAAAGATCGAAGCATTAATCGATTAAACCTGATTTGAATTGAACACAACAAACATTTTTCCAACGATTCTTTGTCTTATTCTTTAGAAAGAATATTTCGAAAATGCACAAGAACACACCTCAACACTTTCCTTTCGATTTTCTCAAGAGCTGAGCCACCTAGGCGAAAGTATTACTGCACACTACGTCTTCATTTTTCACCGTAGTATACCACGATCACCGTATTCATCCTATCTTATGGGACACGGTGTATCCGCGAGCCTCGGCTGGCACGCGGAGCGAGAGTAATACCAGGATCTTGGTATCCGTTATCGGTTTCGGGTGCCGTGTGTCGATAACTGGCCTATGCTTCGAGTTTGCTTGTGGAACGAAGCGTACAGGCCTCCTAAACTCCGCTGTAAATTCCGCTAATTGTCGTCGAGCCTGTAGCTCTCCCGGAAGTCTATTTTTATTTGGTTTCCGGTCACAATGCGTCCGCTACCGGCAAAGTTCTCCTCTTTGTTCTTTCACAGAGCAAAGGAGGAGATTTACGTTTCGCGGTATGAAATCACGGGGACGAAAACGAATCAGAAATCCGATTTCCTGGGGCGAAGTTTACGGGAGAACTCGCGGATGAATACAGTTGCCTGATGCGGTGTTTTATTGCTTGATCCGCTTTCGGCCAGCTTTTTAATTAAAACGGCAGCTGCACGCACATAAATTACGCGCGGAGGCGTTCGCGCGATGCACCAGTTGCTCACTTAGCCGGGAAAAATCCTCGACCGGTGTATCGATAGTGAGCGCCTTTATGCGAACAGGAGCTCTGGGACGTGTGCAGACAGACAAAAGTATCAATGACTTCTCGAGACGTTGGTTTCTGCGCGGGTAAAAGATGAAGTGTGCACTGAATTTTATTAGTTAGTACATATTGAAGATTATGGACGAGAGAAACTGTTAAAAAAATTTATTAGTGATTTTTTAAGTACTCGGTTTCGAATGAATAAAATTTTTAAATGAAAAATAAAAATGAAGGATTTATTGAATTTTGATGCTTTTTAAGATGTTTATTTCCGTGTGGACAAAGCGCGAAGTGTGCACTGAATTTTATTGGTTAGTACTTGTAGAAGATTGTGGACAAGAGAAGCTTTATTAAAAAATTTTAATATTGATATTTTAAATACTCGGTTCCGTGCAAATAAAAGATGATTTATTAAAATTATGCACAAGAGAGTTGCATGTACTATTTGCTCAATTAACGAGTATTTGAATGTACGCACACAACTGACAGTTTCCTCGTTCAGACGATTGACAAAGGGGCCAGCTCGATTGGCCCCATAAGTCGAAGTGTCTCCGGGATTGGTCTTTTATTTTCGCATTGAAAGAGGCAGAGAGCGTTCGAACGTTGTTACAGAATGGTTGAATGTTGACTGTTACCTTTTGTCCGGATTTATTGTTCGGGATAGCGCTTCCGATCTGACCGCTTTGAGTTGATTGTGCAAAATGAACGGAGACGTACGGGCTACGCGCCGCGACTGTGCCTCGATTGTCTGATTACAGACAGCGTGTGTCGCATTAACTATCATTGGCTGTATCAACTGACACAGTCTGATTACATATAGACGTATCGGCGAAGCGTAATAAACGATAGCAATCTCCAAGCCTTTTTGTTTCGCTCGTGGCGGTCGTCCCGCGAACGATCGACCTTCGCTTTTAATCAGGATTCTTGCGTAATAGTAATGTGTGAATTCGTGTAGTATCAACAACCCGTGTGCTTCGAATCGAGGCGCCGATCGACATCGGATCGGGTGTTCACTTTAATCGAGGCTGATTCGGGAAACCGTAATGTCAGAATCCGAGTGGTTCTCAAGTTTTAAACAATCACAAAGTTCAACTCAGGAATTATTCTTGTAAAGAATGATTTTAAAGATTGTACTAAGTATGCAGTTAAGTGTAAGTAAATCACTATATACATTTAAAAAATCCAGTGGAATTGTTAAAGCAATTTTCGCACTTTCATCCCTTAAAAATTCATCCCCGATCAGAATTGAAATCTGTACAGATAAATTTAAACAAGCAGAATACTTACAAAATAAGAACAGGATATATTCCACGACTGTGCTCAAACATTAATAGAAAATAATTAATTTTCCTAATTTCATCCCTTATCACTAGACTGTGGATTTTATGCATTTATTATTAATTTATTTTATTTTATGCATTTATTATTTGAGGATCTCGATATATTATTTTCAACTCTATACAATATTTAAAGGGTGGAAGATATTTGTCTTTGGGGCTCCTGTTTCTTACAACCTATAAAGAAAGTTTCGATTTTGCATAAAGATCCGCAGTCTACTTATCACAATTTGGACGTGTGTAAATTTAATACGATTTAACCAATGTGAAATTGTACATGTTCTAACCTTTACGAAAGCAGTTTGCCCAGCTTCATCCCCTAAATTCATTTCATTTGGATGTGTATGTATTTAATGCTGTCGATTTTGATACCAAGACGATTTGTATAATTAGCAGAAGCAGTCGAGTAATTCGTGGAAGACAAAAGGACGCAGAATCCGACCAGAAACCAACGATTGAACCTCGAGACCGATCGATAGCAACCGCGTGCATCCTCCGCATTCCCGTGCATACGCGGAAGGGTTACGCGTGATCGCGAATATTCATGGGGCTAGACAACGAGCTCGTTTATCTCCGGAAACGAATTTCGTGTAACCTAGATTGAAAACCTTGCGAATTTCGCGTTCGCATTTGTCTGGCGGCGGATATACGCTCGTTTTTTTTTATTTCCCCTGGTAGCATCCGTATTTTCGAAAGTAAATGTCACGAGATTGCGCGAAATTTCCGCGAAATGACAGAATGAAAATGCGCTGTCGACGGAAAGGTCGATTCTAGCCGAGGAATTCAAGGATTCTGCGAACATAGAATGCAAAATACGAACGTTCTGAAAAGGTCTCCATCAACAATTAATTTAATTTTGATGAATTCAACAATTGCTCCCTGAATTTCAAAAAAGAATTAATTCGTTGAAAGTGGTGTTAGTTCATTATAGATGTTCGAATAAATTTTTGAATATTAAAAATGTGTATATTAACAAAAAATAATGAACGAACATTCCGGAAAGATCTCCATCCATAATTAATTTAATTTTGATTTAGTCAACAATTGCTCTCTGAATTTCAAAAAAGATGTTTGGGTACATTTTTCAATATCAAAAAGGTGTATTTCCTAGAAAAATTATAGATATTCAGATAATCTTAACAAAAAGTAACTCCACTTCCTGTCTCGATAGAACATAGTGCAAACACCATCAATCAATTGCAACAGCCACTTTCCAGGAAACATTATCCATGAAACAAAGTAGCCATTATTTAACCTGAAGTGCTGTAAGATTTCACATTATCGTGAAATCTTACCTTTTGCGACTCACTGTCGTCTCCGATTATCGTGGCTTATCGACGCCGCTTCTCGATAAAGTTTCTGTCACAAACGGATTACCTTCGGTGGACGACCTTTGTGTAAATATGTTAATTCACTATGTAATCAATAATTTATCGATAGCTTCTGTCAGTCGATAGTGGTCACTGTACAGCGTTTTTAAGTACGACTCGAGATAAGAAAAATCAGCAGAGGATTTTACCGATAACAGTTTCTAGTTTCTACGATCTATAGAGATTGTACTTCGACCAAATTATTGATTCAAGAGGCTGACACTTGAACACTCTTCAGTTCATTTGTACTGCTGTTGTACTCGCTTTTTAACGTTCGTGAGATTACGAACTTCATTCAACTATTCTGGTGTTTCATTCAAATGTATCCAGCCAAGGGAGAAATGAAAATATTGAATATTATTCATTGGAAATTCGTACGATATGCAGATTCAAATTTATGGATCTTTATGTATGGAAATAAGTATAAAAATAAAAATGTGTTGCACTGGTTCCATAAAACTGAGAGTGAAATAAAAATTTATTTATTAAGACACGAAAGAATTTCTTTTAATGTTTTTCTATAATTTGTATTTCACCTACACATTTTCCAGTGGGCTGTAAATGACCATTCAAAATAAAAATGCGCTACACTGGTTCCATAAAACTGAGAGTAAAATAAAAATTTATTTATTAGGACACGGAAGAATTTCATTTGATGTTTTTATAACTTGTATTTCACCTACACATTTTCCAGGGGGCTGTGAATGACTATACAAAATAAAAATCTGCTGCACTGGTTCCATAAAACTGAGAGTAAAATAAAAGTTAATTTATTAAGACACGCGGAAGAGTTTCTTTTGTTTTTACTAATTTTTATTTCACCTACACATTTTCCAGTGAGCTATAAACTGAAGTAAGAATTTTTAATGTTTTTAAATAATTATAAAACTTGTAAAATCGAGTGTTCCATTTCCACAGTGGACCGTGAAATCCATGCAAAACGCATTTGCATTCTGGCAATAAAATAGTTTATTGTCTCCGGTATCTGAAACTCATCAATTTCCCGGGTAAATCGTTCCAGGGTTGGCGCTACGTGCGTTAAAAAGAAGACGTGATCGGAATTGGTTTCGTCCCGGGTGTATTTCTCTTTGTGTCGAGATTCTGCGACAAATAAACAATCAATAAGCCCACGGCGACGCCGAGCTGCGTCTTATCAATAACCGGACGCGTACTTTGCCCGTTCGATCGGCCGTGGCTGCAATCTTTCGCGGAGACAAAAGGGTGGATGGTGTTCGGAACGCTTCCGAGGAAGCGGCGAAGAAAGAAAAGTTGGGCGCGGGTAATTTACATCTGGTCTCGCCAGACGACGGTGCCGCTAAGAAATTTATCCCGAGGCGGTGGCGTATTCTTTCCACGACGCCTCCGTCTACACCGTTTCAATTTAAAGTTTCCCTGGCGAGCGGCGTCAGCGTGCGAACCCCGGCTACCATCTTGCGAGATCGATTCCTCATCTATTGCTGGAAGAAAACTCTCATCCGCATGATCTCGCTACAAATTTTATCCACCGTCCATCTGAAAGTAATTGCTGGATTGCTCATCCCTGTTCACAATCGAATTTTTCGATTGAAACTTTTCCAGTTATCTTCTCAAGTCAGATTTTCCTGCGACTGAAAATAATTTAGAATTTATACCTGCTAATACCAATATCCTTTATGATTGCGAATCTTCATGCAAAATTAAAAGTTTATGCATCAGTTGCTACATACGAAGTTTATTTTAAATATGTTGAATTCACTGGTCCGTGGAAAATACTTGAGAACAAACAGTTTAAGGGATGCTGTGAATCTCACAAGACTTCGTTCATCCTAATGAGCAACAGAAAATATTAACAAACTATACTGAAGATGAAGAACGGCTAAATTTTTAGAACGAGCAGAGCAATTTTTGCGCAGACTGTACACGAATATTGATGGCCGGTAGCTGACACGAGCCAACTAATCGGAATGGTCTCGTTACTATTGATTAGCTCAATTGATTTTGTAATCTTTATTTTGCATATCTCGAATAACATGAGAAATGAGAGCTTATAGTGGAGAATCTTCATATGCTCGACAATATACTTAATTAATTGCCATGCATTCACATGCACCACGAATTCCTGGAGAACCATAAGAAACCAACTGTTCGTCGGATCCCTATTACCTCGAGAATCTTAATCAAAATTCCATGACGTATTGACTGAGATGATAGTGTCAACACTCGGCTTGCTATCATCGCGAAGCTCCTGATTTCTAGTGATAATGGAGGCACATGGGAATTCCAACTCTGCATTGTGGTAAAAAAGACTGGTCTCATCTATCATCACTAGATTACGTATATCCTTCGGATTATAGTAAATACCGCTCACTCGATAACATGCAATTAAAGTGCTCACAATTTTTGTAACACCTTTATCGAGCGGATCAAAATTATTTCCAAAGAAAGCAATCGTATCTCTGAATCCTCTCTCTGTGTGTGTGGATCATATTTATCTTCAAAAAATTCAGTGTAACCATTGACATATATTAAAAATAATTCTATATTAAAAATCTTGACGAACTCGTTCCCAACGAAATAACCACAGCAGTTAAAAAAGCGACGTAAAACAAATTTTTAAAAAAACTCGTTCCCAAAAGATGGAGATCATCCAAGTCCTCCGATCGCCGCCATTTAAAGTTCGACGATCAAGAATATAATATAATATTGCTTAATACACAGCGTCGAACTTCGCAAAACCTGGAAACCGTTCAAACTTCCACTGTTCGACGATTTTCCCTGAAATCCTCCCCAAAGAATTTACTTGCAGGAATGGAGACCGCGTAAACATACAAATTATTCTCCATTCAACCTCGATCCTTAGCACCCCGGTCCCCCGGTAAATCGTTCGACACGTTTGAGGTCGATCCACCGAGATCCCGTGCAGAGAAAATAATTTTCCGTTTGACGAGCATCGGGAATTCGCCGGGAAAGCCTGTGAAATCGCATGATCATCGTTGGCGCAATCACCGGCGGCAAAGAACCGTGACAAAGGGTCGGTTCCATTCGAAATGGAGGCTTTTTGCGGAGTGCTCGGCACTCGGGGCCGCTGGAAACAACGAAACGTCGTTAAGGGAGGATGAAACTCGTGTTCGACACAACGACGTACCGGGTGTACCTCGAAGAACGAGCAAACCTGGGAGACGAACAGGGAGAGGGTGTATCGACCTCGATGACGCGATTACGTGGACTCTCGGCAACGGGTTGTTACGTCCCTGGCACTTTCTGGGTCTCGCCCTGTCCTCCACCCTCATCCGAAGGACGGAGGAAGTATTGATTAAATTCACCGTCGGCCATTTTGCCCGACGATCCGATTGGCTGCCGTCCATTTTGTCCTTCCTACCCCGCCTGCCCCCCTGTTCCTTGTGTTCTTCCTCTTCCTCTTCTGTTCGTCGTTCTCTCCCCGTGTCCTCCAGCCCTCGATCTCTGTCTACCGTGTCCACAAGCTTTTCACGGTGTTTCACGGGAGTACGCGTGCGTCGCGACATTTTCCGCGAGAGGATCCAGCAATTGGATTTTTTCCCTTCCATCTCTTCGCTCTCTATCTCTCTCGCTCTCTCTTCCTTGCCCTCTTGGTACTCCTACGCTGTTTTTCCGCCCAGAGGAAAAACCGTTAGCTCCGTGTTAGGTCCGCTGTTCGAGTGCATCTGTTGATTCGGTGCGAAACGAGGGAAAGCATGCGCGCGGAATTTTTATGAAGGTTCAGGTTTATGAGGGGTATCAGACCATTCGCGAGGAGAGGTGCATTTAAATTCTTCTTGATGTAACGCGATAGACTCCTTGGGACTCGCCGAGAGAATATTGTAAAACGCGCGACGAGAGAGCGCGGAAATCTGGGTACCTTGGGGGAACGGTTCCGAGTTCGTTCGGATTCTGGTTAATTGCTGCTTGGTGGTGGCTTTCCGGGATTTCGTGGTAACCAGGGATTGGTAGAGCGAGTTCCTCAGCCTCTAATTGGCTTTTATGTGTTTCTGAAACTACTTCGTCTCGAGCTATGTTCGTCTTCTTATAAAATATGATGGCTGACTTTAAAACCCTGTAACTTGGTCCGAGCTTAACGTTATTTAACGATGGAAATATTGTTTTCGGAGAACGGAGGAAGCCATAAATCAAGCAACGAGCAGATTATATTTTAATGTTCATTTACAGCATCGTCGAACATTCTGCTAAGTTTATAATTTAATGTAATTTCATTTCGTTAACCGTGAAGTTAATGAAGCTCTTTGGCCCGAGCTTTATTCGCAGCTTCAGGATTATTTTATTGTTTCCATTTCCCTCTTATAGCTTACCAATGTAATTTCTCTTTACGTTCATTAAGAGTGCTTAGATAAATGCTCTACCATAAATTGAATAAGAACATCGAAGGGGTTGTTTCGTAATCTGCCCCTATAGTTTTATATTAACTTCAACAATCTATAAACGCAATAATGTTTTAAAATTACTAATATTAAACTGCCTGTAAAAATTGCGAACGTATATTTCATTTAAGATTTTCAATGTAATTTATGAATATATAGAGATAACGAACTTTTTGTACAATTGCCACGATGGCACAGAGCCAATTGGTATACCCAACGATATTATTAATCGATTTCCTGCAGGAGGACTTTTATAATCCCTGCAATTCGAAGATAAAAAATGTGGAACAGATAACTTCCAGCTGCCAGAGGAACTGAGCATTGAAAAAGAGAAAGAAGAATTTGCTGAACTCAAGAGGTCATCTTTAAAAAATGGTCTCCAACATGCCCGAATAAAATACTAAATCGAACAATCTCTTGCAAGATCTGACGAATTTTCATAAGCGAACAAATCTGTAACATTCCCGAATAAAAGAATAAATCGTACAATTTCTTGCAAGAGGATTCGTGTAGTTGCACCAATTTCAAAATAAAAAATCTGACGATTTTTAGTCTGTAACAATGCCGAATAAATTGAACAATATTTCGCAAGAGTACCCACAAATCCCACCCCTTGTAGACCCAAAATCTGTAACAGACAATTCCAATCTCCCAGATGAAAGCAGCCTTGGCGAAAGGTAAAGAAGCACCGAAAAAAGGGATTTCATGCGACTGTCGATATCAGAGGGGTATGGCTGGTGCGGCCGGTGTGTCAGAGAGAGCCACCCTTTATAATTCCGCGGGCTTGTATCTCAGCGAACGGCCAAGCGTGCCGGAGATTTCGCGGCTAAGTATACCTCTAGGCTGTGCAGCCCATCGGTTCCAAGTTAGAGTACATTCGTAAACATATAAAAGAGACGGCGCGGCGTAGGTATCCGACGCGAAAACCGCACACAGAGCGCTCTCTCCGCCGTCGTATCTCGAGGGCGAGGAAGTGATAAGGGTGAGCGACGAGCGATACGTCATCCACCCTCTGACGTCAGTGTTGAATCCCTCGGTCCGATTGGTCGGGAATAGTCGACGCCCACTGAGCCACCCTCGTGCAAGGTCCGGCTACACATTGGTCGCTCCGCCCCCGCACACAAAACCACCCCCGCTTCGAGGGGGTGGCTGCGTGGGTTGTACGAGATGAAACTGGGTCAGGCAGACTCGAGGCAGGCCGAGTCAGGCCGAGGCTCGAGAGTCGTCCAGGCGTTTTCGACTGGAAGCAGTCCCTTGGAAACCACCCCGAAGCCCGTCGTCGCTTCACCAGTCTGCCGACGATCCAACCCTTAAGTCCTTCCACCGCTTTGGACAGCTTCGACCCCCGTCCGCGATAGCGACGCCGCTTCCGTCGACCCTCGACGACGCACCAGGAACCAGCAGGAGAACCGATTTGGTGAGTCTCTCGCATCTCGCCCCCCGCATCCCCTAATTGCATCCTTTTTCTCTGTCGGCCGCGGTTTTTATTTGGCCAAGTGCATCCCCTCGCGGCTGAACGTCCGCGAGACGCGGTTCTCGCTGCATTCTTGCCCGCCCGAGGGGTGGAAATTGTTTTCGTGGTTGGGAAATTGTTCGAGGATCTTGACAGACGACTAGGGGGTTGTTCAGTGCGAAAGGAGTTTTTCAAGGTTGGATTGTTGGTTTGATAAGAAAGATACAGTTTGTTCAGTTTTTTTAGGGGGTTGGAAAGTGTAGCATAAATAATAGAGGCACTTCTTGGGGTGAGACTATTCGATTGGCGGAGTGTAAAATTCTTGATAATCTTGTAACTTGATTTGGAAGGGGTTGAAGAGTGTCATAATTGTAAAATAAAAAGCCTCGGGTTGCGGAAACTAGGTGGGTGATTGCAAAGTGTAAATTTTGGTGTCTGAGAACCTAGGACAGGGTTGAAAAATTCATATCTCGAAGCCCCTAATTTTCTACATCACGGACACTCCAAAATTAGAATCGCTACGCTCATCTATATGTTCTCTAATTATTTCCCAAGCCGCCGAAGTCACTGCTTTCGTCACGTTCTCTTAGTAATTAATTGCTTTCACGCACAGCTCATTCTCGCCGCATTATTCTCGACTTAAACAATCTGTTCAATAAACTGCTCGAATTAACATCACGCTTATAAATATATCACAACTGTTTATCTCTACTAGTGATCGCTTGGAGAAAGCACGATTTGTCATTAATCAAATGAAAATTTCCAAACGATTTTTCTCTACTGCTTTTTTGTATAATTTAGTCGAGTGATCTATAGTGCCTGGTCTGTCTTCACGACGATCTTCCGCTTTCTTTCCTGTCTCCGAGGACCGGCTCTCGATCGGTTCAGAGCGGCCATACGTCGATTCTCATCCTTTTTCTTTCCAGTAACGAGGAAACGCTCTGTTTTATTCTATTCATTAGAAGAGTCTACCACGATAATGCTCTCTGTCCATGTTTCTTTGGTCGCTCGGCCTGCCGTGCTCCTTCGGCGTTACTCTCGCTTCTTCGCAGTTTGTGCAATTTTTATCTCTGAACGCTCTGAACGCTGAGAAATATTGAAAGCAGCGCGAAACACTGAAGCGGACACTGTTGTTGATTGTTGTAGGGACTGAGGCGAGGGGCACAAGCAGAGACATGGACAATGTGCAAATGATCGGCACTAAAATCACAGCGATCAAGGAATACTTATATGTAAGGCGTTCCCATCTCGCTGCACGTTCATTCATCTTGTTTCCCTTCGTTCTTCTTTCTATTAGGTTGCCTTGCCGATGCGTTCGATCGAGTCCTTAATTATCTCACTCTCGTTAACGTCAACTCTGCTGAAATTAGCTCTTCAAGCTTACTGTCAATTGTGGGACAGACAACATTCGAAAATTAATGTCAATACGAGTTGGCGATGTTGTAAAATTTTTCACTATACAGTCCACTTGCTCTACATTTGCATACAAAATTGAGAATTTTTCTAAACAGTGATTAGTAGACTGCGGATCTCTATGCAAAATAAAAATTTCCCACACCAATTGCAAGTGACTGGAGCCACATAAACAGTTAATTCTTAGTTCAATAATTCTAACAAGCTGAGAAAGATAGATTAGCAGTACAGTGATTATTTAGGGCTCGATCCAAAAGTGTCTTGTTTTATATTCAGTAATTTGTCTCGTCTGCGTAGAAGAGAAATGCTTGTTATACTTTCTCTCTGTCTCTTCTTTTCTCTCTCTCTCTCTGTCTCTTTCTCTCTTTCTCTTTCTCTCTAACAGGTTTCCCTTTTGAATTGTTAGTAAACGATGTCGAATGTCAGTAATACGTGCGATGAATGTTTCGCCGAGGATTCCGATCTGCTCGAAGGACAGATATTCATTGTGAATTTCAGAATTTCGCCAGGACACACTCACCCACCAGACTAATGAGTTCCGAGAACACGTACTCGCTCTCCAGGGAGCATTGCGACCTGAAGTATTCGGGTAAGTTTGAATAACACCGTCAACACTGTATCTGAAGCATGTACCGTAGAAAAATTGTTCGATGCAATGTGGAATTAGTAGAATGTGTTAGAAATTAGATCCGAGCAAGGTACATCATTTTATTTAGTCTCCTGATTGATCTTTGTGTCTGCACGTACCTGTTAAACTAATTGCAACAAATTCTCACAATATATCTATTCCTTTTCACTGACTATATTAAACAAAATATGGAAACTACTCTAGCCTACAATAACTAGTTCAAAATTCTTCGAGTAATGTCGACTACATCTATCAGTTTGTACTGGGAAAATTAATGCAAATATAATCTTAACCGATGAATAGTTTAGGCTATAGATGTTTATTTTATCGTGAAAATGTTGTAAAAAAGTAATTTTCACTCCATGCATGTCTGACCACTATCCGTATCTACTTGAATCTAATCCCTTAATTTTCACGTCCACTTTCTACCACCAATATTATACAAAATACAGAAGCTTCATCTTTTAAATGTCAGTTCGCAATTTGACAACTTCTAATCAATTTGTTTATACATTGTTCTCTATGAAAATCAACATAACTAAATTGACTGAATTGTTTACTAAACTGCACCAGAAACATCATTTGTAAAATGGACAACAGTGCTTCTTCATGATCCGACGCATGTCTGACCACTAACCGTCCGTAACTACTTGATCCTAATTCCCCGTTTTTCACGTCCGCGGAGAATACACATAAATTAGCAGCTATATCGAAGACGTCCCCTAAATTCGGAAGCACCGTTGGCTTCTCGAGGATGAAATCCTGGAGTCACAATATTGTCCTGATTTTCCGAGGCCCCGGGAAGGGTGCATAATAATAGCGGATTTAGAATTGGCCTGAAGAGGCTCGTAGTCGGTGAGTGGCTGAGGACAGATTACACGCCGCAGAAAGGGCGGAAGGGTTTGCTTGCCACGGCACTGTTTGCTGTTCGAGAAGTGTCGGATGCCGATAAGGTCCTTTTCATAGTCGAGAATCAATTTTAAAGCAACCTTGATGCAACGCGGATCCGTTTATCTCTTCATTCGCATCTATTGAACATTTCCAACAAACAACCATGAAGGCAAGCACGAACCACTGGTATCCACACAACAGATTAACCTCTGACGTTGAATGATTTTTGTTACAAATCTTCTCAACACTGAAACACTTTCTACAGCTATTAAATAAATATTTAAAATTAAACTGGTCGGGTGTCTTCTCAGTCTTTAAAGTGCTTCGCCTCACAAATTAGTTTGAACACATCTTTAAAAAATATTAAGAAAAATATCAAGACGTATCGTGAGTTATCGAGTCAATTAAGGGTTGAATATAATCTTGAGAAGCGTTTAAGCTATTATTTAATTTATTTCGAGCCGAGTCGATGTCGCGGAACGTTTTCGTAAGAACAGCAGCCTCGATACGCATCTCCGTGCTCATTACGATAAATTAACCCGGCAATCCCGCTTATAAATCGCCGGAACTAATTGCCGCGTGTAACAGCCCCTAGAAAGGCGCTTTGATTAAAGCCTGGAGCCGAGGGTCCGGTGCATCTGGTGCCAAAACGAGTTTCCACGTTAAGCTCGAACCTGTAACCGAGTTGCACGAGATCGCATGCTACGTGTCCGTATCGAATTTCTGCACGATCAAGGCTCCGTTAACCGTTCAAGTACAACGATACTTGCGTGGGAAACGTTGTCGATTAACCGGATCTCGAACGTATTTACGAACCGGCCACTCTTCCCGATGGGAAGTGACATAAACCTCGGAAGAAGGAGAGTCTGTCGGCCTTTCGACGTTAGATTGATGGAGCTGGATTAGCTCGAGCACGGACCCTGCAAGCCGGGGATTTCTCTTGTCTAACCATTGGCTCAGACCGATTCACCATAAGGCTCCCGGACTCCCTTCTTTTTCCATTTGACTCTCATTCGCGTGATTATTGAAAGATACAGCCCTCTTTTCCCTCTGTCACTCACAATTCCTTTCCTTCTCCATAGAATACGTGGTTCCAGCTGATATCATTTCTCTTGCTTCCACTTTCAATACCTACTCGAAATTGAACTTTCAGTCACTTGGCAGAAAGGAGCTAGTAACTTGGAGATATTTTGTGATGCTAGAGCTGATAATCCCGTTCACTGTTAATGCTATTCAAACTTTTATCGAAATATCCTTGTCATTAAATTGACCAGAAAACAAATCCAGAGAATTCTTTTCACTGGAGAATTAATTTTGTGCATGTTTTTCTTCAGAGTCATAACTTAAATATTTTGAAGAATATTTAGACGAATATTTAGAAGAATATCTTGAAGAATATTTTAAAGAATATTTTAAAGAATATTTTAAAGAATATCTTGAAGAATATCTTGATGAATATCTTGAAGAATATCTTGAAGAATACCTTGAAGAATATCTTGAAGAATATCTTGAAGGTATTGTGAGGACCATAAAAAACAAATGGTGATCTCATTGACGAATTCTTCACCAGATTGTTCAGTCTCCATTGTTATGATCACTCGGGAAAGTTCCGACTTTAAAGCATGGGCGCTGAGTCGTTCGTATCTGTTTATCCATGGGATCTCCTTAATGCAACGGGAAACGAAGGGTGGTTTATACAGCGGGATACTTTATGGTTACCATGCGACTGAAGGACAGTTCAATCTACCAAGGATTTACCAAGAGAACATTGAAATGCCCCGCTGCAGTTTATGTTGCCTCCATTGGGGAACTTCCGAAATTGCTACAGTGCCTCGCAAACTTATTGTTCCGTGGGCTTATTCTTTTACGAAAACTGCCTATTCCACTCCAATTGCCACAAACAATCTCTACCATAAATATCTTGGATTATGGAATTCTTTGCCATTCTGTTTCGTCAACAAAGCAAAACTATTCTTAACAAAGTAATTCAACGTATTTGTACAAGATACAATAATTATTAGCTCAAAAATGAAATTCAACATCTTCGTACCAAAAGATTCACTTATTATTTGAAGCAATGTAATTAATTTAAACACGTATATTTTTTTGGAAGAGTGCATGATTAATGTTTGTTGATTCCAATGACCGTTGACTCAACAATGAAGCTCAACAACTTCGTAAAAAGTTCACTTATGATTTGAAGCAATCATTTTAAACACATGTACATTTTTTTAGAAGTGTGTATGATTAATGGTGGAAATACTGTAAGGAAACTATGAATAGTTGATGCGTGTTAGTTGTGCAACAATTCTGCAAGTGCATGATGTGTACGACACGATAAGAGTTAAGAATCGTCGAGAAGGAAGCCCGAAGATGGAATATTAGTGAGAAGAAGAGGACGACGAAGTGAGATGGTGTCATCCCACCAAACAAGTGAGAGTGTGTCAATATAGGTCTATACTTTCAATTGTTTGATGAGGTGAAATCATTCTAATAAGTTCCGTTTTCTACGAGGACGTCGGAGAGAGAGCCGACGGTAGGTCGATACGACGCGACGGGAGCGCTGGGCAAAGAGGCGCTCGATAAAACGGTATCAAATCAATCAATGTCAATGTAGTAGAAGAGATTTCACTTGATTATAACAATTAGAGAGTCACCCTAGACGATTACGTTAGCGCGACCTGTCCCGCTTTCAAAATTGATCTAACGATTGCACACCGTCGAGACTCTTTGTTGATCATTCTGACTACTATCATACTTTATCTCGTTCTCTACACCGAATACTACAGTCGACTGCGAAAGTTTATGCCAATTCAAATTACACGAACTTTTCACTCAAACTTTCAACTCTTCGTCGGCGATGACCGGGTTTGTTTTGACCCAGAGTATTAAAATTGTCTTACTCAATTTCGAAGGATTCAATAGAAACACTATCTGTAAGAAATACCTTCAATAATATCGTTCATTCGTAAGAAAAGTGACATAAGTAAGAAAAAGGAATTTTAACATTACCTAAAATTGCCAATTTTTTTATTGTATGCCACCAACGTAGAAATATAAAATAATTTGTTGTTACTAACAATTAGATACTGGGTTAATTAACATGTATATCAGTTACAAAGTACGATACAATTTATATATTTATTATTATATTTTTTTTTAGACATATATTTCGAGTTGTATCACTTTTCTTATCAACGGACGATATGTTTAAGAAATTGTTGAACAAAGTCTTGTCTAACGGAGCAAATAAATAAATTTTCGCAGTCAAATAATGCGAGGTTCGGTTGACTCAAATGCAAGAATGATGAAAATACTGTGGTTGAAGAGTGATCCGAGCCTAATTTCGTTTTCAATGAACTACGAGTTCGGTTCTTTGGTTGCGATTTGATTAGAATATTGATTCAGCATGTGAAAGAGAAGCACGAGCCTCGGATTCACATGGTTTGCTTCGATTGTCTGTGTTTCTGCTCCCAGACATCCTGCCACACAATGCCGAAGGTTTCCCAGCGACCAGGGAGTTCCTGATGAAGGTGGTGGACATCCTGCTCGATTTCATCAAGTCGACGAACGATCGAAACGCGAAGGTCCTCGACTTTCAGCATCCCTCTGACATGATACGGCTGCTGGACCTCGAGATCCCAGACTCTGGTCTGACTCTTCAGCAACTGCTCATCGATTGCTCCACCACCTTGAAGTATCAAGTCAAGACTGGTGAGTGTCATCCAATCTCTGTACTCTATTTTAATGGTAGAAATAATTTCGAGGCGTTGGGGTGTGAATACAATATTCACTGTTATAAGTAGAATACCGATTTCTACAAGTTTATGAAGAAATTAACTGGGTGAAACATAGGACAGTGTTGCATTCGATCTACCTATTCTTTGTCACAAACGCATAACGTGTGAACGTCAGAAGAATGGACGGAAAACGGGGATGATTTTTAACAGGGGATTGCTTAGCGCTGTTTTATCTTGTTTCCCTGTGCCTACGAGGGTGATAAGCCACATAATTTCATATTCAATTTAGCATACGCTCTAGAGGGCGGAGATAAGGTGACTAGAGACACTTCCAGTCTTTCCGTCCGCTTCAACCCCTAGAATATACACATTGCCTCGTGATAAATGAATAAGGGGACGCTGCTAGCCAAAAAAAAGAACTGCAAGATAACCTCTGTGTGGGTTGCCCACGTTACGCTCAAGATAGAGATCATAAAAATATTAATAAAAACGACAGGAATATATCAGTATCGGGAAAAGAATTCTAATTATTCAAAATATTGTCTACATTACTAAATATGGTGGTATCTAATAAACTACTAAACATTTAAGTATTATATCAATTCCATATCCATAATATGAAGCAAATCTTATAGAAAGGAATTATTCTAGGTCGAAAGAAATGTTTAATTTTCAAGTTAAAATAGCTCAGAGTGCAAAGGGTTGACTTCGATAAATATTCTGCGTAACTGATCAGTAGCCTGCGAATATTATGCAATTATGATAAAAATGTGTTGGTGCAATTTAAAACAGGAGAAAGATTCAGATAATTGAAGATTAAAGATATAATATTTTGAAAGTGTTAAAATATACAAGGAATATACAAGGAATGATGCAGAAAATTTTTATTTTGAATGAGGACCCGCGGTCTACTGATCAGGAACGAGCCTGTCCGCTTTCTTGGTTTAAAATTGGCCTCAGAGGCTGCTCAAATTTATTCTGCTTATTTTTCACCAAGAGTAACACTGTTCGAACACTGTTTCGGTAACAGTGGTCGAAATTTCGCGGATAGATGCTAATCTATCGGCCGGCTGTCAAGACCGAAGTATCACGGGCCACGGTGCGGCGAAAGTCAACCGCAAATCCCCCGCGAAAGTTCGTTATCTCGGTAGGATTCGATTACCAGCTTGAATAGATGCTAATGCACAATGGAGGAGGGCTAACCACTTAGGCCAGAAATCAGGCTTGTCTGGCTGGCTGCGATGCAGACGACCACCCTCTGTCGAAGGCCGCGTGCACGATATACGCCGCCGACGAAAACTCGTTATTAGATTATATACCACGGGACCTAGAGAGTATCGGGCCGAGATCTCTCTCTCTTTCTTCCTCTCTCTCTCTCTCGGACCGTCTCTCGCAAAACCGTGAAAGCAGCTTCTGCTGTCCCCACCCTACCCGCGAATCAATTGATTGCAGATACGCTCGAAAATATTTTCGAGGGGATGCTTGATAAGAAACCGAGCGACGACGGCCACGTGAACTATGGCGTAATAAAAAAGAGGAGATACCCGGTGAAAGATAGCTGTGCCGCACGGTGTTGAATAAGCGGTCCCGTTTTTTGCTAAATGTTCTTACCATCGACCATGCTCCGGTGTTTCACGATCACTAACTTTTCATGGCAGCGACCGTACTCTGCAGCTCTCGATGCATTTCTCGTAAATGCTACTGAATGACGTCTGATAAGCGTACATTGTTAGTTAATAGGTTTTTCTACCCTATAGAGTAGTTCATTTTTCTTGGTTTCGTTGATCTCGTTAGGAATACGAATTTAAATGGAAATTCTTGTAAGATCAAAAATGAAAATTTCATTAAAACAGTAGTTCGGAAAAATTCTGACGAGAAGAAACTAGTTTGTTTTAGTTCACTCGAAATTTACTTAGTTATTCTATTTATTAAATCCAGTGAGATAGATGATAGTCTTTGGAATTATGTAATCAAAATTATTCTTTACAGAGTTTTTAGAGAATTAATTACAGAGAAAATTAATTCGTGTATTTTTACCAAGCAAATTCTGTCTTTTTGACGGCTAAAAATGCAGGAAGATATTTTATAAAGGCTTTCGATGTGAAATGCGAAAATTTCGATACGCGTCCGTATCGATAATCGAAGACATCCGCAAGAATCTTGATTGATCGCGTGCGCGTTACTGACACCGATGATCGATCCTTCTTTACGTAAGATCGACGTGTTGTCGATAGAAAGGCTCACGCAACGGTGAATTTGAATAGATTGAGGCTCTCCGTGACCTAAAATCACGGAGAAAGCATTGTCTTCCTTTGAGAAGCGTCTTGCAGATATTGGGAATAAAGATGCTCCAGATCAATCGACCTGGAAAAGGGTTCAATAGGAGGAGAGACTGCTGCATCGTTCTTTTGGCACGTGTGCAATATGGAAAAATAATTAATCGCGCGCCAGTAAACTCTCGGCGGAAACTTAAATTAATTCCGATGCCGGAGGAGGAACTTCCAGCCACCGCCCTTGTTCCGAGATTATTAAATAACATCGGAACTTCTGGAGAGCAACATCTATAATGCATCTCGAACTTCCTAGCAACGGGAAATATTTGATCGAAATTATAGTTCACACAGAACAATATAAATCTTAATAAAGTTCACTTCATTTCAATAGTTAATTTCAATATTTCCATTGGCTCAATCACAATATTAAAAATATTTAAGTTGAAACTGGATAAACAATAAAATATTGTCTGTTCAAATCTCAAGATAGAAGGCTAAGATTAATTGAAAATAGTCCACAGAGTTTTGGCTCAGCTGAACGTTAAAAACTATTTAAAATGTCAGAAAATTAAAAAATATTTGATAGTAAATCAGGTTTTACAGAACGAAAAGATTGAAACATGAATTTAATGAAAATTATTCTTCGGAGAACAATGAAGTAATCCAAAGCACAATTCACTCTTCTAAACTATAAGAAATATTTAAATTGAATAGGGGTAAAAAGTTGGGACACTTTAATTTGCAGTATAGAAGGCCGAGATAAATCGGGAATGGGGTCAACGAACTTTTTCGCGTGCAGTTTTTTCCGAAATCGTCGTTGCTCGACGAAAAAAGAGCAAGCGGTGGCCGCCAACAAAAAACAACGTTGTAACGCCAGCGCACGTGGCACCGCTGCACAGGGTGGTGAATTCAATAGGATCGGTGTAATTAAGAGCCATTTCTACACGATTTTCCCCCGGTAGGGTCGAGGGAAATAGTAAATAGGGGCGACGGGGATGCTCCGCACAGCTCCCCCATAGGGCGAAACCCTCCGCGAACTTTCGGCACGAAAACCATCGAGTACACCCACCGAAGGAATTTAAATTGGTATCGATAGCTAGCCGTGGAATGCAGAAATCGTTTCGTCACGGAATGTGCAGGCTGTTACGTCACGCGATCGGCATTCGAACGCCGATGAAAACGACCGGAATCCGATCGCTAGAAATCACTGTCTCGATAACGCCCGGCCAATAGACACCCCGTTTAAAAAATTACTTGTCACTGGCGAACACATTATCCATGATTAACAATTTTTTAATGTCTCATCAATTTTTTAATGCCTCTGTCGATGTATAATATATATAATATATATATAATATAATATATAATACTTAAATTAATTCTTGAAAATTCAGGATGAAAATTCGGGATTAAAATTCAAGATGAAAATTTGGGATTAAAATTCAGAATGAAAATTCAGGATGAAAATTCAAGATGAAAATTCAGGATGAGAAGCCGGGAGAAGAATTTAAGATGAAAGTTCAGGATGAAGATCCAGGGTAATCCATCGGAGGATCGTTCTAAAATATGATCGCATTCTTTCGGAATGTCCAAGATGAATGATCCAAGATCACGTTCTCTAATAACGCTTAAGTCTCGATCCAAGACCACCGCTGTTACATGCCGAATGTTTTTCTTACTGGCGAGCGATATGATTGATTGCGCGGCATTAGCATTAAGCCTGGGTTACACACTTCTCTTCATACAAATCCCGAGCACCGTAATATATTATCGTGGCCTGTGCCGAGCAGGTTCCTCGGCCCCTTTCTCTTTTCTGCTCGGGGAAAACGGCAAATTAGTCGGAAAATGATACCCTCCGACGTTGTAATCGCTCGCGAGGGCAGCCCAGTCAGAGAAACAAATCGTGAAATCTATTCTAGAAGACTTACGAGCCTCGACGTTCTACTTCAATTAATACACGTTAATTGCGAGGAGAAATTATTGCACCAGTCCGACGACCAGCCTCTGCTCGAGGTTTTACTTCAATTAAAACACGTTCATTGCAAGACAAAATTATAATGGAAATTTCACACGAACCATTGAAAAACTCTTTATGCTTTTTCATCATCCATCAGTCTTCTGTAGCTCGAATTATTCTCGTGAGTGCATAATAATTTATGTGACTTTTTACATTCTAAATACAAATTAATAATGACTTCGTTGTTCTTAACAAAAATTGATACCCGGAGTGAGAGTTGTATAGCTATCGAGACTCCTTTGGAGCACACTTCTGTGAAATTTAGAAATACTACGAAAGAATCATTGCTACATTTTAAAGGATTGGCGAGTTAGCAGAGGAAATACGTGGTAAATTTGATTGGTGAAACTTTTGTTGGATACCATTTTTTAAAACCCAGGTCCAAACGGACTGCCGTTGCCAAAAGTTTCTGCCTGGACGCGCGCGGAAGTGACATAAAAAGCAAGGGAATTTTACGAGGACCCGCGATACACAGAGGTTTAAAAAGTTTGATTAAACTTTCGGAGAGAGGGGATCAATTATTCTCGTGCACAGTATAATGCTTTAAGAGCTTTGTGGACGGATGAAAGATAGGTTACGACAATGGTCGGCCGTTTTCGAGGCAGATAGGAAAAACAAACACGAGTGCAGCGCGCGCGGATCGAGATAAGCCGGACTGGTTGGCGAATTATGCAGATTTGAAAATTAAGGGTATGTTAATTCTGCGCGGAGCTGCGAGGATTTTCCAGCTGGATCCCCTTAGATTCTTTCCCACTACCGCGGAGCAATGACGAAATAGAGTTTCGGTTGTTAAATCCAATGGATCGCGGAGGATTTCGTTTCCGCGGACGATCTACTTCGCTCGAACTCTCTTCACCGACGATTCTATTAACCCTTAGCTCTCGAGAGGTGAAAGCTACACTAAACATTGTTGTACCATTATGCAAAATATTGTTTGCATTATTAAACATGTTGGTATCTAATCAATTAGGAAACAGCTAAGTATTGTACGAGGTATTATATCAATTTACTATCCACAATATGTTTTATGTATGTCGTCTTCAACGTAGAAAAATTATTGAGGGGTGAAATGAATTTTTATACAACTGCTGCTTCCCACAATCGATGCGGAATATTTTTATGGATTTATGGAGAAGTTAACTGGGTGAAATATCAAACTGTGAAAAATATAAAAAATCTAAGAATATCGTTATTCTGTTTTCAACTGAAAAAGACGATTAAGGGGTGAAATGAATTTTTGCAAAATAAAAATTTCTTGGCTAAATTGCACCAAACTGGAGTGAAATAGAAATTAATTTTCTTCCCTTTTATCTTCGGCAGGTTGAGAATAATATAATGGTATGTTTAAATTTTTCTAATATTTTTGCTATTTTACATTACACCTACTCATTTTCGTCATAAATGCATAAAATCCGCAGTTGATGCAGAATGTTGATGAACAGGGTATGTTTTGACAATTATGGGAGTCCACTAGGTCCGTCAAGTATTTTTTCGCGCGAGGCAGATAGGCTTAGCTCGCGCTGGTTGCCCGGAACAGTTTGTTTTCCGTGGTCCATCGGTTTGAGAGCCTCTGCAAACAATCTAGTCGCGCAGCGACGCGTGTGACGCGCAAAATGCGGGCGCTTCGGACCATCGACCCTCCTCTACCCTTGGCTGAACCACGACCCCGATGGAAAGAACAGAAAAGAGAAAGAAAGACCGAGGGGGTGGATGTCTTGTTGCGCGCCCCGGACCGGACGCGTGCCACGATCCACAGACCAAAATAATTGCGAATAACACTGCGACAAACGGCTCCGATACCGCTGCCCGATATCGCGTTTAGGGGTGGACTTTTATACCGGTCCTTCGGGCTGACTTCACCCCCCTTGGACAGCTAAAGATGATGTAGCAAGGTGTCTCAAATGATCCGAGGAACTTTTTGCTTTTAGTACGAACGTTATCCGTAGACTGTGGATTTGTATGCATTTATAATAATAATGATTAGGTGTAATATGAATCCTCGAAAACATTAGAAGAATTTAAAAATGCTGTAATATTATTTGTAACCTATTAATTTCATCAATTGATTAATTGATTATAAAACAATATATTTAATAATGTGAACAATTTGTGAAGAATGGTACAGCAATTTTTAGTGACTCTGAGTCACCACTCGAATGCTAAGGGATAAAGTTTTGTTCAAATATTAACATTTTATTTCTTAAAATAGAACATTTCATATCGTTTAAAATAGAGACAATCTACAAAAATGAAAATTTACTAGATCCAACCGATAATAAAATGAAGCTTCAACGTTCAGAACGATAATTCAGGATGAAAATATTTCATCCATGAAGGTTGGTGGACATGTGTCTTTCATTTAGAAAAATCTCAATTTGTTTTTAATATTCTGACAAGGAATTTCACCTACCTTTCGGGGTGCGCCAACTTCCTCAATCGGAAAATCCTCGGGAACTAGCTCCAGATGGGCCAAGGGGAGCATTTAGCCCTCGCAAGACCGGCGTCATACGTCAATCACTAAGTAATGCCGTGAGATTAAACCGTCTAGGCCCACCACCCCCGAAAACACTCGTTCGCGTCACCCGCGCTGCGAGAAGCTACATATTAAGAGAATAGTGGTCTCGTGGTAGGTAGTAGAGTTTTCAAGGATCCGACGTGGTTATCAAAGGTTGCGTGGTTATCGAGCACCCGGGGGAAAAGGTCTTTCGCGGCCGGATATTCAATGGAGTGAATCCATCAATTCTCGGGATCAAGGGATCTACGTTATTTTAGAGAACGATAGGACAGAGGCTCGAAGGGAGCGATGGATGGAGTCTTGCGGAAATCCTGTATCATGGAAAACATAAATTTTCTAACTACAAGACCACGTCCAAAAGCTTCCAGCATTCTTTGAAAATTGCGTAAGATTTGCCAAAAATATTAGCTCACCGAGGCACGTGTAAATTAGATGATTGAACATGTAAATCACAAATCTCACCAAAATATCATACCTTTTTAAATTTTAATTTGAATCTCTTTTTACCTACATTTACTCAAATAGTATACGTCGGTATATGTATATTTAATTTTGCAATCAAATATTATCGTATAACAGCTACATCTGATCAAAATAAAACAATAAAATCAAGCTGGAAGCTTGTATTCTTTACTTACCATTTTGTTGAAGATAAGTAAGTGTAAACACTATGACCACTATGAACACTATTAACACTATGAACACTGTGAACACTATAACACACACTTTCCGAAATCACGACAGCGAACGAGAAGAAGTTACTCCGACCACGATCAAAATAGTACTGCGATTGTCACCTTGGTTTTTTGGTGAATGGTAAGGGTAGATTTAGGTGGGGAAATGTAGCTTTTTTTAATTGGGCGCGAGTGTGTCGGAAGGACTTCAGATTGAGGAGTGGGAAACTGTCAAGGAACTTCGTTTTCTTATTGTCTTCGGTCGTCAATGGCGTGATTTATGAGTGTATTCGGTGGGTTACACGTGTTGTCTATCGGTCGGGGTTGAACTTGTCGAAGAGCGGTGGTTGTAAAATAATCGGCCTCTTCAGGTATATCGCAGGTAGTCAGAGCCTTTGTACCACAACAACGCACGTCCGCTACATAAAGATTCGCAGTCTAGACATTACGCATCTTTGTAATTTGTCAAGTGCCAAAAATTCATTAACAAAGATTTTTAACAAAGTCCGACAAATATGAATGTGTTACGCGTTCCATTTTAAATGAAATGAAATTTGATTCGTTTGTAATCAAAATTTATAAAAAATATGCATTTTCTACTCTCTTCTGTAACATTTTTATGCACAAAGACGTTCTAACCACTGTAACAGTAAAAGAAAAGGTACGACAAGGGGTTAAAGTTCTTAAAAAATTAGTAAACTGAAGAAGCAATTTCCCCACTGTACTCCAATTTTGAACACCGCCATGAAAACATTAATAATGACGTCAAAGAGAGGTGCAGAAGCGGTCATTTCCGAACTGAGCGTGTTTCGGTTGAAATAAATGTTTGAAACTCGTGAAGGCAAACTGGGAAAGCTGTTGAAAACAGCGACGGACTCCCAGAATCTCGTTCGCTGGTCCCCCCAGTTGCATCAGAAGGCAAGCTCCCATCGAACAGAAGCATTAACCCTGATCCTAGCGCGATGTTCAGCAGAGCGGATGACAACGTACTCAGCGAGCGGCTTAAAGCTCTCTTCCCGTTGCTTTCAGTCTGCGTGCCTTTAACGTCCATCTTCGGTGTCGGGACCACGAGCACGGTCTATAATTTTTGGACACGTGCCACGTCAGCATTATTAATTACCGCCGAGCCGCTGGCAACAGGCCTCGAACAATCACTGTCGCGATACAATTAGCACGATCCCACGATTTATACACCGAAATAATTCATTAACATTGTGTTTTCCATTCTGGTTTCGGAATCGGGGTCGATTGAATTTTTTATATGGTGTTTATGGTTCTTTCTTTTAGGGATTCTGTTGATTTTCGGATGATACGGAGGCCCTCCGTTTCTTGTGTGCATTAATAAATTAATATAATTAAAAATTATTCTATCAAGTTTGAGAATACTGGAAAATTCAAGAGCACGACCTAGACGCGAGTTGGCAAAGTCGGCCCGGCACGCTAACTGTCTATTGGCCGACTGTTCCAACTCGCGTCTAGGTCGCGCTCTGATTGGGGTCCGTGTTTTTCGTTAATAACTCCTAAACAAAGCCGCGGATAACATTTATGCAAAGGAAAATGTTACTTCAAATGATCTCAGGAACCTCCCACATTTCCGGCTGTTGAAGGAATCTTGGGACACCCTGTAGATAAGAAATAATATGTGAATATATACCAGTAGCTAAAGGGTTAAATAAAAATTTTCCCCACTCTGCCCGGAGGCGTGGGGCTGCGAAAGGAGTGACTCCAGAGTTTGGACTTTTGTTCAATGATTCCAGGCCACCCCCGTTTCTTCAACCAACTGTCCTGCGGCCTCGATCTCGTCTCGATGGCCGGCGAATGGTTGACTGCGACGGCGAACACCAACATGTTCACTTACGAGATCGCGCCTGTGTTCATTCTGATGGAGCACGTTGTGCTGCAGAAGATGAGGGAGCTGATTGGCTGGGGCGGCGGCGATTCTATTCTAGCTCCTGGAGGATCCATCAGCAATCTATACGCCTTCCTCGCTGCCAGACACAAGATGTTCCCTGCTTACAAAGAACGTGGACTCTCGGCCATCGGTGGACAGCTCGTCATGTTCACGTCTGACCAGGTACGGCTGAATCTACTTGAGCAGGCACATAAGGGTACATAGGTGGTTCATAAGGGATTTTCTTGCGAGAAAACTGCGAGACTTCTCGCAGTCAAACTTTCAAGATACGTTCATGCACATGCCCATGACGTTCGTGATTTTTTTCATTGAAGAAGAATAAATATTGATGGCGTAATAAAAATTGTAAGAGAGACAGTAATCGTTCTTTGATTTTGTTCGATAGTGCCATTATTCCGTGAAATCGTGTGCTGCCGTTTGTGGGCTGGGAACGGACAACTGCGTGATGGTTCCAAGCGACGACCGAGGTCGCATGATCCCGGCGAAGCTGGAGGAGCTGATTATGGAACGCAAGGCGAGAGGACACATCCCCTTCTTCGTGAACGCTACTGCGGGAACAACTGTAATCGGCGCTTTCGATCCCATCATGGAAATAGCTGACATCTGCGACAGGCATAAGCTCTGGCTTCATATCGACGTAAGGAAACTCTTCCAATTATTCAACCTTTGGGTACTTACTCCACCTAGAAACGTTCCTGCCTCTTGAAGTATCATTCCTTGGTACGGTAATTAATTACAAAGGATCTGATATTCTGGATAATTATTATTTCGTACGCCACTTTTTACTTTTTTGTAATAAGATATTAACCCCCTAACTCGTCTGACCCGTTCTGAACAGATTCTGATAGAACTGTATATTAATAATTCCCTTTAAACCGAAATAAAATTCGATTTTGGTTTCGTTAATACACAGCTATTGGAGAACGTATAGGCACACAATCGATATAAATTTTCTCCAATTTCTGGAAATTATGATCTACGAAAAATGTCTAATCGCCGAAACCGTAAAATATATCGTAGGGCAAGGGGTTAATTAATTAACTAAGGGGGAGCTTCTGAACCACTTTCTTGATTTTCGCGAATCACTTGAGAGGTCGAAAAATTTTTAGAGATGTCAATGACCGTGATACGAGTACTTAGAAGTGTACAGTAACTATTAAAGGGCAAGACGGGGGTGGGTAACATGTGTCGAAGCTACGAAGGGACAACAGAGATTTCCACTTAGCCAGACAGCTTATTCAAATCGGTTCGTCGTTCGAACGATAAATGCCAAACGCGTAAGAGCCTTAACGTTAATAATAAACGTGAGAAACGTCGCGCGCCTCGGCCAGAGGCAATTCCACGGGGTAAACGGGGGAGGGTAAAATTCACTGTATCCGGGCTTTACAAGTCAACGCTAAACCAGCTTCTCTCTTTTTCAACGTTTACAGGCGGCTTGGGGTGGTGGACTGCTTCTCTCGAGAAAATACAGACATCCTAGAATGACTGGCATCGAACGGTGAGTTCTAATTGTTTATAAGTCCGACGAGAAACGTCCGGACCCCTGTTCTCTCGATTCACTGGAGATACCTACACATGTGTTCTACGCAGGGGTGCCCTAATCCTCGCGCTTTATAGTTTATTGAGGCTTAGTTTGATGGAGTCACTCAGGGAAAAAGGCTCGTTCGCGAACGGAAGCCTTAAAATCGATAGGTCGTTCCAATGGAGCTTGGAAAAATTACTTTGCATCAGAATGAGTCGATGCCCTCGATCCGAGCATCATTCGCGAGCATAGTGCCATGCAGTCAGAAAGACGTATCAATTGCTGGCTCGTGGAGTCCTGGGGTAGTTCATTGTTCAACTCTTCCAGCATTTTCACAAGAATACTCTGTCTTATAAATTATTTAATATTATTCTATCAATTGAGAGAACTACTCAAATATCACTTTCGGAATACCGGAAGACTGCTTTCTACACTAATCTAAATTGGATCAGAATATTGAAAAATTCTTGTATTGACACTAAACTTACTAAGTATTAAAAGTATCTGGTAAATATTGCATTAGAAAAATGGCAACACTAAATTTATTGAGATTGTCTGTAATTTTCAATATAATATTAGATGCTTGGACGAGGAGATTTATTCCATTATCTTCCATAAATGAATTTTTACAAATTCGATCATTCGAAACTACAAAACCGGTCATTTGACTGTGGTAGGTTTAGTGTTAAGTGACGTCTGAATGTTGCTAAAAATCAGCGATGTTCATTGAATGCTCATTGGCAGCTAGACAACCGGAAGGGATGGAGTCGCGATACCTGCAGGCGATTCGCGAACGGTGTCGTAATCCGTGGAATCGAGGGGCTGCGAAAGGAGTGACTCCTGTCCCAGACACATGCGAGCTTTCGCATACACGCCCCGACCCGTCTCCTCACCCTCTGGGTTTGCAATGGGGGTCAGGGGTAGCCCCGATCAGCCCGTAGCTCAGATGGGGTTGGCGAGATTAATCCACGATTTGCATCCGGGCGCATCTGCTACCCCCATTCAGAGCCGCGGACAGTCCCTGACCCGCAAAAACTGGCACGAGGCCTACCAAGAAAATCATTTCCTCTTCAAAAGCGACCAGCCAGACACGGCCAGCTATCAATGTGTCAACTTTTCTGCTTGGTGGAATTTATTCGTGCCCTCGCGGCGTGATTAATAATCGCCGTTGGAACATCGTCGGATCAGAAAGGACTGATTGGAGTGGTTAAACGTGGAGGACTTTTGTCTCCGAGGCGAGCATTCATTCAAAACGCGACTGTCTTTGTTACCTTCTCTATTCGAATCTGGTGAACCACGAATTTGGATATTTTTTATGGCCCTCGCGTTATCGTTTTTGGTAGCAATGTATAGAATTCAATAATGAGAATAATTCAGACCAAAATAAAATAAAAATACTATCATGTTAATTAATACCGTCGTTTTTTGTGCTTGACTGTAAGAATATCTTGATAAAAAGAAAAACAGATCCTGTCAGAAATAATAATGTACTAGCATAGATGGAGGACAGAAAGGACGAAGGAATCCTTAATAACTAGACTGCGGATCTTTATGCAGAATAAAAATTGTCTGCATCGATTGCAAGAAACAGAAACTGAATCGAATGTTATTTCTTCCCTTAATGATTTTAATAGAGGAGGAATCACATATACTGACATCTTCAATTTCGAATTTCATCTATTCAATTTTGCTATAAATGCATAAAGATCCGCAGTCCATTAACAACATTCGGATGAAAGGCAGCCGCAAATCTGAATGAAAGTTTCGTGGAAGAAAAGATTCCGGAGTCCTCGCGGGAGCATTTGAGGGCTCTCGAGAACCTTCGGTCTGGCCCCTTCACCTCTTCGTCATTCTCCTACTATCGACCATGCACACGCGTCGATTGTCGTACCCTGTTGGCACGGACTGTACCCGCGCCAGGACTTCCTTCCTGAAGGTCTTGATTAAAATGGCAAACGAAAAGTCCGAAGGACGAGCAACAGCTGGATCAGTTCCCTGGAGCGCATTTGCAGAACAGAACTCTCCTCTCTTCTATATCGACGCCGCCGCCGCATCGTGCCGAGCCTTCCGCGGGCCTGAAATAAAAGACCGTGCCTCGACAATGCCGGATTAAACTCGTACAAAGGGAACTGCTTCCCTCATTCTCTCGTTGTCTGTCTTCTCTGCTGTCTGCCTTCTCCCCCTCCCGCTCCCGCTCAGACAACGAACCCCGAGAGAGAAAGAGACAGAAGGAACCGTGATTCTGTCGTCGCGACAAAGTCAGAAATGATTACGCATAAAAGGTCCACCCCCGGAACGGGCAAGGTCTGCAGTCGGAAGTGAAGTTGAATGTGTCCTTGTCTTCAGCATTGTACGCAGAACGCTCGGGAGGTCCTCCTTTGAAGGTGCATCCTCTTCGTCTAGGCCTCTGCGCCCCGTGTATTCTCCAACCCCCACTCTCGCTTGCATTCGTCAGGGTTGGTTCCGAGAGGAAATGAGTTTAATGGCAGTGTAGTGGATTGACATTGACACCCGACAGCCTCTTGCACCGTCGAGAATTTTTTCGTCCTCCGAGGAGAAGATTGATTGACTTAAGGGTTGAAATTGCTGCACTGTTCTGGGATCTCGATTTTTGGTCTATTCACACCCTCTCGAATCTCTTCTATTTTTAACTTCTATGGTGATACCGTGATCAAGCTGCGATTCATTAATTGCGCAATTTTATGGAGCATTAAATTATTTAAAATTACAGATTGCAAATTTACTTGTTATTTAATATTTTCATTGTGTTCAGCATCATTCTATTGGGAAAGATATAACCCCACCAGCATTAATTAATTATATTAAAATTAGGGGTTGATAATTTTAATGTTTCGAAACTGTCGGCGTGTGTTTATATTTGAATATTAATGTAGAGAGTCTAGTGCAGCCATGACGCTTTTGAAGTCAGCTCTTTTCCCGTCCACGAACATCCACGCTTCTGAGGAGGGGATGAGGATAATTAGCACAACCCCCGTAATATATATTGTGCGGCTTTTGGGGTTGGCACCTAGGACGAATTTAAGAGTGAACGCAGGGGTGCTGCACGCGCCAGCCCCAGCTGCGAATCGCATTAATCACTCGAGCTTTCTCTCCAAACATTATGCATACTCTTAACACCGGCTTCTTTAACTAATAGAAAATCAGTACACCCTCTTTCAATCCACCGATACTGCCTCGCGATAAGACGTTCCTTCGGATTCGATTAAGCTGTTGTGTTTTTAAGGGATGAGAGTAATTTTTATTCAACTGCTGCTGCCCAGAATCGTTGGAAACTATTCATGACTAAATGGCTTCTGGGAAAATCCGGGATAATTCGCACGGAACGTACGAAACTGGCAAATCCGTCGGACTATCTCACGGTTTAACAAATGTGGGGTAGCGGGAACTTGGCGAAATGCTTGAAACGTGTTCAACAGCATAAGCTCTCCAAAGTAAATACTGTGGGACACGGTGAACTCGGACGCTGAAGAGGATGCAGAGAAGTGACTAATGGCAAACGCCTGTCGCCGACACGAATCTCTTTTCCCGGGCCGCCTCGAGTGCCCTCCGCATCATCCGCAGTCAACAGACTGAAGAGACAGTGTCGCGATATATGTGTCAGTTGCCGTGTGTCGATAACGTTTGTCATAAAGCGGACAGCTGGTTCTCTGCTCTCTAGAAAACTGGCAAATGACGTGTTCGCAATGATACGCTCGCACGGGTGTCGTACGCGCCTCCCCTGCAAGCTCGACCGATGCTTGCGTGCTGCCAAAAGCCAAGAAACGTGGTCCAATCATTATTAGACTGCAGATCGTTGTGCAAAATAAAAATTGGCTTCATTCATTGCAAGACATGGGAAGCGAATTCTTGTAATATTTTTATTATTCCAGATAATATCAAAATCCTCGGTCCAATCATTGTGGCACATAAAAATTGTTTGAAAAAATTGTCTTTCCTCCTTCTAATGATTTCAGTAAGCCAGATTAATACATTCATATTTTTAAATATTTTTTAAACGCATAAAATCAGTTTAATCATGACAAGAGGACTGTGAACTGAGCATAATCAATGTTTTAAGAACATTGCTTTTTATCGTTGTATCAATTTCTGACTAACAAGTCAGAATCTGAAGTAACAAGGGTTGAATTAATTTAAATCAGATTGAAAAAATTTGAGGATGTTTGATGCTCAGGAAGGACAATGGGTTAATGATATGTATCACCTGTTGATCGGTTCGAGTGCATCGCAAATTGGTGTCAAGTAGCGCACAGCTTCTCTGTGAAGAAGGATTAAGAAGGGTTAAGAGTTTTTACCGCAAGGGTGTGTCCAGGGGCGGAGGGTTAAATCCAATCCCGTGGCTATATTAATAGCTGTTCTCTCGAGTTGATGGACCCCCATGGTTCGAAGGGAAGATAACTCATATTTTATCCCCTATTGGTCCCCGTGGGAGTGGATAAACGTTTGACGACCAGCTGGGCTCGATCGGCTTTTTCAGCCAGCTTCGGTCGCTTTTCGACAGGTTACTGATCAAACGGGTGAACAGGGAATCTGGTCTAACAATGGCGGAAAAAAGATCCGAGAACTTCTAAGCATTTTTTATGGTGTTTCAATGTTCACAGGGCTGACTCCGTGACCTGGAACCCCCACAAACTCATGGGAGCCCTGCTGCAGTGCTCGACAATCCACTTCAAGGAGGACGTAAGTCTTTAATTATTTTTAATTATTTTATGTACATCTCTGTTTCGACTTATTTTGTGTGTAGAATCAACCCTTTTAGGGTTGCCGATCATCCTGTCTATTCAAAACAGTGGATTTATTAAATAATTTAATTTTAATGCACCTTTGCAGTCTCGATCAAATCTTATTTAACTTTTAATTACTCATAACTTTCAATTTAGTTTTTCAAGCATGAACAAAGTCGTCGACTTCAGTAGCAAATATTTATTTTAAATAATAATATATTTATGTTGGAATCTGAAGGTTAAAATGTTGTTAAATAGTGTTAATTATATCTTGACAAAAACACGCGCCGTTTCGAAAATCATAGAAATTAGAATTAACACGTTAGGATATTCGCAAGGGCTCCAGGAATGCATGTGACATAGTTGGTGAAGGGGGTGAATAGTTGTTGACCAAACAGTGTTCACCGCGATTCACCTGTTCCACGCGTGTTATGCATTCGCGAGGATCGATAACGCAAGGATTCTGCAGCGAAATTCCAGCGCGCCCGTAAGGGTGATGACACAACAGTGGCTGCATTCCGAGGGGTAGACGTACACGTCGGAACGCAGCACTGCAGGAATTTAATTAAACTAAGAGATAACATATGTTGCCGAGCGTACGACGGCTTGCCGGAGGGTCTGTCCCTCCCGACGACGCCTGCGTGGTTATTGCTGGCGCAGGACTTCCCCCTCGGATATTAAAATTCCGTGCACCGGCTGCCGCGAAACGTTTCGGGGGAGATCCTATTCTTTCGTCGTTCTTGATATCGTTATCCTCACACCCTTGGAAAAATCGTTTACGCTCGCTCCTGGCCGCCTTGCCGAACCCGTTCAGCGAACTAAAAACAAACCGTCTCGCAGCCTATTCCATTGACAGTCGTTCTGGGCCTCTAACAGCGGCGAAAGAGACCTTCATGAATTTTTTTCTAGAGAACTGTCCACAATATGAGAACAAATTTTCTTGGAAGGTGTAGATGCGCTTTTAAACTACATGGACAAAATTTATTTATCAGTGATTCTTATTGAAAATCGTTCTGACCTTGTAACAATTGCGAAGCTGATTTTTACTGTTGTATTCTAAAATCGTCCTGATTCATCAACAGTAACAAAGTGATCTTTATGATTTTTTTTCTGAAGAACTATTGATAATATGGAAACAAATTTTCTTGGAATATGTAAATACGTCTTTTGCCTGCAAGAAAATATTTATTGGACAGCGATGGTTTTTAAAATAAACGTGGAGCACGCAGAGAATTTTTAGCAGAGGTAGAAATTGGTGGTTACCGAATGACGGCTGCCAAGACAAAGTTTTAGGGGGAACAGTGCACGGCACCTCGAGTCAACAATGGCGCCCAAGTTGGCGCACTCCCGTCCGCCATTTTGTAAATTCAATATCCCTCGGTTTCCCTCCTCCTGCGCATGAGTTGAGTACCATATCGACCCAGCCGGGTTCCGTTTGTTCGTGTTCGCGGCTGTCAATCAGAGAGTTTCCCGAACATGCCTCGAAACGCGCATTGTTCCACGGGAATTGAAAAACGCGTACCCCAGACCCGGTGGTTCGTTTCCCTTTCCCTCGTTCTCGTCTCTCGTTCGCGGCCCATCATGCCGCTTTATGTTCCCAGGGCCTGCTGATTAGCTGCAACCAAATGTCCGCCGAGTATTTGTTCATGACGGACAAGCTCTATGACGTCAAGTACGACACCGGCGATAAGGTGATTCAATGCGGACGTCACAATGACATCTTCAAGCTGTGGCTGCAATGGCGCGCTAAGGTAAACGCCCCAGGATCCAATCAAGCGGATCCAATGTACTCGACGCAGACTTTTCATTCAATTCCGCTTTATTCGAAACATCATAATATTAAAATTCTACGAATGAAATATTTTTAAAGGAAAAACTGTTTTCATCGATTCACAGGCGTTTTAGCAGTGACGCGAAAATCACATTTCGTGCATTTACTCTATCCTTGTAAATAATTAATGAATCCTTCATTCGAAGGCCGAGAGTTTCGGATTTCAAATAAAGTTGCGTCACACACAATCAGATCGAAGATATGAAATTAAGTACACGCAATTAAGACATTGGTTAATATCGTTACAGGGCACAGAAGGTTTCGAGAAACACATGGACCGACTGATGGAACTCACGGAATACATGGTCAGGAAAATCAAGCAAATGCCGGACAAATATTACCTGATACTCGAACCGGAAATGGTGAATTGTTGTTTCTGGTACCTGCCGACGCGCGTCAGGAATATGCCACATGGTCCGGAGAGGATCAAGATCATAGCCGATGTGAGACTTATTTGATTTCAAAACATCAAGTACTCTTTCTGTATAAACATTTCAATCATTCCTGAAGAACTGATGCTGATCCTAGCAATTAATCCGTCGAAGGATTTTAATGACCTTCAATGACCTTCAAAAATTGAAATTGGTCTTCAGGATTTTTTTATGTGACGGTGGACTTGAATAAAACTTTTTCGGCAGATCTGCCCGATCCTGAAGAGTCGCATGATGCAAGCCGGGACTCTGATGGTCGGCTACCAGCCAGACGATCGTCGGCCGAACTTCTTCAGGAACATCATCTCGAGCGCCGCGGTAACGGAAAAGGACGTCGACTTCCTGCTGTCCGAGATGGACCGGTTAGGCCACGACCTGTAAGAAACCTGCCTGCTCTAATTAGTAGCATAATCAGCCGCGGTGTCGCGACGCCAAGTCAATCCTCCTGGTATATGTATACATAATAGAAGAAATCTCATATCGGTGAACAGGAGAACCGCGTCGCGTTCCATTACGTGTGTACAAAACTTCCGGTGGCCAAAAACAGAAAATTCGCAATCATGGTTAGCTAATTTAAGTGGCAGACGCGCGCTGGCTCTCTCCGACACACCACGAACCGTTAATTGAATTTACCGGTTCCTGGGCGAATACATCGAATATATTGGCACTAATTGAATTTTTTGAAAGATATTTGAACAGTTCTCCGAATAGGAAGATTCCTGACGTTTTCCAACGAGAATATATTTTCGACTAATCACTTAACTGTTCAACGACCTACAATACCGTTTACAGGCTAACAGAGACGCGGTGTTTTTTCCGAAAGTTTCGATCGTTTTGGCAATGTTTAACACTAGACCTACCGAGCCTTAACCCTTTGCACTCTTTCGTCGAGTCACGCTCGACATTAGAGAAAGAAAAATGTATCTCCTTTATTTCTTTAATATTGTCTTACTTTTTAGTTAAAAACAGATGTGAGTTACACAAATATAAATTATTTCCTTTCAAGTAAATTACAAATAAAACACTTCAAATACTAGGGAATTGTTGGCAACAAAATTGAAAAATAATTCGGAGTGCAAAGGGTTGAAAGTAACTGGTAGACGTTCCCTTATAAAAATGACAAGGTTGATTTTATTTAGACTTTGTACGGCTCCTATTGTAACACGCGAATCATTTTGATTATTTCAATAATTGTGAAATAAAAAATGTGGAACCGGTCATTTTGATCGGTGGTGGTAGGTTTAGTGTTAAATGTTCTGAATCGAAGATGGCGTTTGGGGGAGAGAGTCGGTCAGCAAATCATCGTTCGTAGTACGAATAAACGCTTCTTCAACGTATTAAAAAGCGAAAGCTACTGATCGAAGGATACTCATAGCGTGTAAGTTCTCTAGGTTTGTAAGCACACATATCCATGAAACGAAGGAGTCGGGTTTACAGAACTCTAGCGACGCTTCCGGCCGTAAATGTTACATACTAGCCTTCATTCCTCACAGCTGTACTGTTGTCACTAGAACAATAATGAGACAGAAGTGGGACGTAGAGGACGACGGGTATTATCATGAACCGAAGCAATAGCAAAATAGTCAAGCTTCGATAGGTCGTGTTCAGTTTCCGGTTGATCTTCGTTTAACGATCGAGACACAGAAGGCGAGAGAGAGAGGAAAAAAGAAAATCGGCAGGCAAGAGCGAGTAGCAAACAATTTTCTTTCAAAATCATTGTTAAACATTCGACACACGATTTTCTATTTGTTCGTTTCTGCTCGACTCAGTGTAAGAGAGCCACTCGACACTTGATCGACTTCGAAACAGATATAAGAAGAAAAAGCTTGATTTATCGTGGAATAAACATTTGCAAAAATAATTGAAGGATAAACTTTATTTTGCCGGACTCAAAATTTGTACCTTTCTCCTATAAATTATGATGTATTTCGATCCTGTAGGATCCATGGTTGAGGAGTTATGCTTGCTTAAAGTTGAGCAATCCGCAGTGTTTTTGGCAGGTAAGTACGCCGCCATATTGGTTAGTAGTGACGACCGCGAGTCGCTTTACCGAGCAGAATCGCTGACCTAATCACCAACCAACCAATTAATTATTCTGCTCATTACAAACCAATATGGCGGCGCCTTTACCTGTTAAAAACACTGAGGATTGCTCAACTTTAAGCAAGCATAACTCCGGAACCATTGTTCCTACAGGATCCTACAACATCGATCTGCATCCGCGCCGGGTACAAATCTACTGGATTACATACCAAATACATAATAATTTATAGCAGAAAGGCACAAATTTTGAGTCCGGTAAAGTAAAGAGCAGCCTAATTGAATGATCAAGTGTCAAGAAACAAGATCACAAACGAGATATACCGGTACAAAATATTTTTACTTGGAACGGTACGCTACGGGGATAGTTACGATAGGGATAGCGATTAATTTGTTTTCGCATAGATATTTACTATCAGCTTGATGCTGCGAGTTATTTTGTTGAAGAGACTAAACGGATTTGTTACTTATTGATCGTTTGCGACGGTACAAGGAAAATGGCCCGCATCCATTACTATACAAAAAAAAAAAGTATAAATGTATTTAATAACAAAAAAAAGTATAAATATATATAAAGAACAAAGCGTATATTATATATATAAATATATATATATATATATTTAGTGTTGAGATTTTAAAGATACAAAACACAAACCCATGAAAGTACATGCTTTTTCAAGTATTCGCGCGAACGGTTGTCATTTAGTTCGTCGATTATCTTCGTACTCATTGCAAAAACCGGTCCCAAAAGTTCAATCTCCTTCTCTTCTTTACGACTTTGGTAGTGTTACTTTTCAGGTAGTCTGTCACGCGTTTTCGTATTCTACGACACTGTTAGGACAACTTCGTCACCGCGTAGGCCTCCATTCACTCACGAACAGGCGAGCTCGTTCCGATCGGAAACGGAATCGCGAGGAATATCGTTTTCTCCTTATTCTAGCGGAAGTTTTACAAATATTTTCGCCCGTCAGATATTTCCAAAGAGAGAAACGACGAAGAAATTTCAATCTGTTCGAAGAAATGAATGAAATGAGAACACTCGAGTACCGATCGACTCTATTATAGCTTTCGAATCACTAGCCATCGAGAGGAGTAAACAAATGTAAACAGGAAGATTGAGTCGTGAATTACGAGAAACTGTCTAGATGTAAAGCGTGTGGAGGTGCGTAAATGTATCTATTCTACTAAAAATCGACGAATTTATCGTTTCCTTCTACCGTCGACTATCGACGGCTCGAAAGAACCGAAGCCAGAAACGAGAAACCGAAAGAATCACACGAAAACCTCGAAAATCATTACGAAAATTCAAAGATTACAAACTGCGACTGTTTATTGCTTCGCGAACGTTCCGGGAAGTGCGAGAAACATGGTGGAAAATTTTTCAGCGAATAAAATATAAATTGGAAATAGCAAGAATAAATAAACGCTCGCAGTTCGATCACATACGTGATTATTAGCTGATAATTGCGTGTTAACGATTCATGGGGGTGACGGCGAGGGAACGAAAGTCGAGCTCGAAAAAGAGAAAGAGATTCCTTAGACAATAAACCACGGGGTGGGGGGATGAAAGATATTTTTGAAACGAAGAAGAGAATTCAAGAGATATCCATCTGACCATAATACCGATACCTGCAAGAGACGCTCTATCGAACCGTTGTTGTTGATTGTCCACAATTTTATCGGCGTTACGAGTTTCTTTGTCTGCGCAACATGTCGAAGCAAGAGTGTGTCGAAAGAAAGAAATGATATAGTTGTACGGCGATGGGAATGAACGACAAGCCGGTCTCCAGTAGAGATCTTCGAGCCCTTCGTTGTTTAGGGATCCGACGTCGTTCGCGAATATTATGCGTGATATATGCACGGCCGCCATGACAGTGCCGATGCTCAAGACGGTTTTGTACATTGTTCTTGTGCCCATTTCCTCCGAGACCCGGCTCGAACGTTTGTAAATACTGTTTGTTGCCGTCGGACTGCGAATTTTATGCATTTGTCACCAGCTGGGAATACTAGCTAAATGATTCAGTAATTTTCTTTTTGATACAGAGCCAAATTGTATGACAACAAATGATTCAAGTATTGTCTGATTTCTTGATTTTTATATGAAGTCTACTTCGTGACATTAATTATCGAAGATAAAAACGAAAAATGCTTCGTTTTACAAAAAGGAAATACAAATTTTATTATTAAAATAGAATGATTTAAAAATGAGGAAAAATAGACTTGTCGAAATGAAGAAATCAGTCTCTTAGATAGTTTATGTTTAATGTACAAGGTCTTATTAAATTGATAAATCAACGAGTGACATTGCATAAACATTTGCAGTCGTCGTGCTCGTAAGAATCGAATATTATTGCTAATGCGTATTCGATTGTTGCGAGATCGTTGTTGCGTACGATTTTTGTTCACTGCACAGTTTAACGTATCGTTATGCACTCTGTTACTTCGACTGCACGTTTACCGTTAGTTGCACCCTTTATTAAACTGTTAATCTCGCACTGCACCGTAAACGCACATGCACCGTTTGTTAGAAATGATTTGTACGTTTGCCAGAATATCGACGAAATCGGCACAAGCGTAATCCACATTGGTCAATTCCTCTCCGTGTGATTTATCGAGAACGGCCCGGGGTGAGCGACCCTGACCTCATTATCGTTAATTATTAGTCTAAGTTGGTAACGGAGCAAGGAGAACAACAACAAAGTCCCAAAAGTCTTCCAGAACGATGAGAGTTAACAGAAAAAAAAAAACAATTATAGTGTGCCCGCAATCGTCGAGGGCCAGTTATCGTTATACATTGTACGTAACCGAGAGAAAAATCCGGAGAAAAAAGAAAGAAAAAAGTACATTTATATATATACATAGGTGAGAGAATTAATTATATATATATAAAAATCTGTATATGTATGTGCCACGTGTGCGTAACGATATAGACCTGCGACGAAAAGCGAGAAATAAATAGAGAGAGAGAGAGAGAGAGAGAGAGAGAGAGAGAGAGAGAGAGAGAGAGAGAGAAAGAGAGAGAGAATTGGAGTATGTGAGGAAATAATAGTAGCGATGTTTGCTGGCACGTCGTGATCTTGTTGTACGACGAGTACCACCACCTATCAACCTAATTGACTTTATTATCCACTGTATATCAATGTCTAATAAACTGCTGTTATCCCGAATTGTCAATACATGTTACGTGAAATTTCATCGAGAGATTCAATGTACCCAAACGACTCCTTCGTCACGAGAATCCAGATAAAGGATTGCGATTTGTGTCCCTACTCTACCTTCCCCCTCTGCGAGGCTACTCCCCACGCGTCCCGGTCACGTGACGCGTTACGCGCATGCGTCCGGTACTGGCAGAGAGAGGGTAACCTCTTCCCCTCCATTCGTGCTTCCTCCCCTCACCTAGCGACACTGGGAGGATCCTAATCTGCTTAACACATTACCGACCGGTGATTATCGCAGAATTTTGAAAATTCTATGGTACATGGCTATAAACACTTTTTAATGAAACCTTCAATAGCAACAACAATTTTCATTGTGAACTAACAAGTCATCCTCAATAACGTCATCTAATAGTTTCATTTAATATTGCAATGTAGAAGAAAATCTCTATGCTTTCTTTTGGTACAGCACAATTATTGAAAATCCTATTAATAGGCTTCCGGTAGGTAAAGTGTTAAAATTGATCCTGTGAAGTGATTGTGTTCGAAATAACATATGTACCAATCATCGAGACATATCTATACAGGGTGTTCATTTGAAAACTTTTCAGCCGAATATCTCGAAAAGTATGAAAGGTGTATTAAAAACTTTTTTAATATACAATTCAAAGTACAAAAGTGTTCTTCATTTAACAAAAAATTGTTATCTCCTTCCCTTTAAATATCTCCGAAACTAGTGCGCGGATAAAAAAAGTATCCTACGAAAATTGCTGGTCTTTTTACGTACAATAAGATCCCATAATAAAAAATATAGGCTTCCATTTGAAAAAACAAAGTTGACCTTCAAGTGACCTTGAAAACGTCACCCAAACAAAAAACTGATACTGCCCCCCTCTTTTCCCCTCGAAATCCTTGGACACGTGTTTTACACTTCTGTAACATCTGTCATACTTTTCGAGATATTTGACTGGAAAGTTTTCAAATGAACACCCTATATGTATAATTGCTAGTCCCTTTGTCCTCTGTTAAGGTAAACAAATCTCGAAACACAGAAGACAATGAAAGCTGAAATTTGGTACACAGGTAGCCGTTAGCCCAAAGGAGTGCACGAATGTGCTTTTATCCCGGAAATCCTACAGGATTAAATGTTACAAACAAAGTAGTGGCATAGTTCCAGAAATAAGCCAGCCGTTGATTCATAAATACTGTATAAAATTTAATGAAATCGAAGTTGACCTTTAGAACCTCAAAGTAGAAGAATTGGCAACGTTCAAAAGTGATAATAGATTCTAGGTGAGTAGGTACGTCACTGTATCACCTTCGTTGCTACCTATAAAAATTCTCAAAGCTGTTCTCCAATCACGAGCCAGTCTAATTAATTATCAATACTCGGCGCTCCTAGTAAACAGTGGGATTATTCAAAACGAGTTGGACTGGGGGCTCGTTTGTAAACAGATGTATAAATTATCTCATGGCGTCCAGTCGGCCTTGACAAGCCTCCGCGGAATTATCTCTCACTCGTGCTAACAAAATATATTTTAGTCGGCGACTTAGCTCAGTCGAGCGAAACCAGTTTGATCATGAAGTCGTTCGTCGAGTATTCTCCAGATTGCGATTTCCCCATCGAGAATCTGCCGTATGGTGTCTTTTCGACGGCGAATAACGTGAGTAAGCACTATCGTAAATGCCATAAACTTGTACGTAGATAGTCGAGTAGTGATCATCTGCGTCATGATCTATAGATCTCTCGAATATCACCGAAACAGTCGCATGGCGATTAAATGCCTACCTTAATATTTGAAATGAGGGAAAAGAATAACACGATACGGAGTATACAGTAAAAATAATTAAATACTAAAGCTGACGAGGCTCGTGGAATTGCAGCAAACAAATCGCCATCTGATGGCAGTGGCCAGGAAAGAAATGGCGGGTATTATAAATCTACACAGCGTTTATTAACTGAATTTGAATAAGTACTAAATAAAATTTCTCGATTCATAGTCTAAATTTCGGATATTTTCGTAAGTAATATTTACGGAATCTCGAACGCTTTAATTCTCCACGATATCCGAGTTTCCCAGTGGATAAATCAATAACTGCCATGTTCCAAACTATACTATCGACTGACGCTAATGCAGAGATCTCTTCCAGCCGCAAAAGAGAATAGGCGTAGCGATTGGCAACCAGATATTGGACTTATCCGTTATCTCTGACCTCTTCGATGGGCCACTGCTGATAAGCAAGCAGGATGTTTTCCGCCGTGATTGCCTCAACGACTTCATGGCTCTGGGAAGACCCAGCTGGTTAGAAGCCAGAGCCAAACTCCAGAACTTATTATCAGCCAGTAATGAAACCTTGCAGGAACCAAACATCCGTTCAAAGTAAAACAATTATTCGAAACAATGCTGAATAAATGATTATTCAATTTTCTACAAACACTACTCTTATTGCTCAGAGCGTTCGTCTTTCAAAGAGAGGCGACGATGCACTTGCCAGCAAGAATCGGCGACTACACAGATTTCTACTCTTCGATCCATCATGCTACCAACGTGGGCATCATGTTCCGTGGGAAAGAGAACGCTCTGATGCCAAATTGGTAATTTTTTCTTAACCAGCAACGCGATTATTAAGAGTTTAAACGGGATTCAAACTGTAGGAAGCATCTACCTGTCGCTTACCATGGGAGGGCAAGCTCTGTCGTTGTCTCCGGGACACCAATCAAACGACCTCGTGGGCAAACACTTCCGGTGGAAGGTGCAGACCCAGTTTTCGGGCCCTCCAGGTTGATGGACTTTGAATTAGAAGTCGCTTTCTTTGTTGGAGGACCGCCTACCAACCTAGGGGATACTGTCCCAGCGTCTGAAGCCTATGATCATATTTTCGGGATGGTCACCATGAACGACTGGAGCGGTAATGAGCGGAATAGATGGTGTTGAAAGAGAGTCATGGTGGTTGTAGAAAAAGATAGTTCTGAGTTTCGTCTTAAATGTTGTGGAACTTTTTAAGAAACGTTCACGTAACCACTTTTCGGAAAGTCATTTCGTTTTCTCAAAGGAAAATGAAAGCCAATTTTTTACTATTTAGAATAAGTTTTATAACATTTTGTTCTATGATCTTCTCTGTGTTTTTTTCAGGCAACTTAAAGATCCCATGCTCGTGGAATTTTTACTTTTTAGAAACTTTATTTGAAACTTTAAAGTTTCGTGAAAAATAATATTTATAAACACAGTAGACCATCACAAGTGAAAATGTGAATGGAACTCTGATTCACGGGATGATTGCTTTGTAATTAAAATGTTCCAGCGAGGGATATACAGAAGTGGGAATACGTTCCACTGGGTCCGTTCGGAGCGAAGAATTTGGGGACCACCATATCCCCATGGGTGGTCACCATGGAAGCGTTGGAGGCCTTCAAGGTGCCCAACGTTCCTCAAGATCCGAAACCCTTCCCATATTTACAGCACAGTGAATCCTGTAACTTCGACATCAAATTGGAGGTTGCCATCAAACGTGAGACCAATGTTTATTCATATAGAATTCGTGTGACTACACTACTGTGCAAAAGAAAGAAGCACCCGGCCATATTTAATAGAAAAGCGTAAACAATCAAATAAACACGTTTTATTACTTAAAAAGGATTGCGCTGTTTAATTGAAAAAAGTTCTGAGAATATGTGTTATTGCGGATTATCTAATACTTTAAGTGCGATAAATCAATCATTGTAAAATACAATTTCTTCATAAATATATTGTTTGTCATTATATCTCCTTTTGCACAGCAGTGTACTTCGACGGGTAAAATGACTATGTTTTTTCCTGGTACAGCGCCACGAAGTTCTCCTACCACGATCTGTCGCAGCAACTACAAATACCAGTACTGGACACCCCAGCAGCAATTAGCTCACCATACCGTAACCGGATGCAATATCAATCCAGGTGACTTAATGGCTTCCGGTACGATAAGTGGCGAGGTGCGTCCCTAACATTTATCCGTTGACAGACCGACATTAATTTCGCTAACAATGTCGTGCTAATTTGTAATGTTTCTGCTTACGCCTCCAGTCGCCGGATTCTTATGGTTCCATGCTCGAGCTGTCCTGGAAGCATAAAAACATCCCGTTAAAAGACGGCACGACCCGGAAGTTTCTGCAAGATGGCGATCTGGTGATCATTCGAGGTGCGCCCTCGCTAGTTTAGTTTTTCACTATGACCTCATCGATAGTTCTTGAAACGGTTGTCGTTTTCCAGGTTACTGTGTCGGCGACGGATATAGAATCGGATTCGGGCCATGCACGGGTCAATTGTTGCCAGTCGACGCTGAATAATTCTACAGACTTATAATAATTCTATGTTTTATACTCGTCAATTTTATGGTGGAAATGGTATCAAGTTTAATAAAGTGGTCAACAGGAACATTTTTTTTTCGTTCGAAGTTGTACTTCAACGAAAATGCGATTAATAATATTGTTGTAAAATGATTAAATTATGTTATGTTATGAAATGTATCAAGTTGAATAAAATGGCCAACGAGAACATTTCATTCGAAGTTGTAATTCAACGAGAACGCGATAAGTAATATTATTGTAAAATGATTGCGTCGTGCTGTGGCGTCAGGTGGTTAGGCTATCGATTCGAATAATTTCCCTGGTGAATTCGATCAATAAGCAAGCCAGTTCAGGTGCAGGTGGAACGAGTAGCAAGGTAACATGGCTGCTATTCTGTTGAGGTGAGTCGAACGGAGTAAACAAAATTCATAACATTTTGTAAAAATTGTGAACAAATCTATTCTGTATGTGGTGATTTATTCTCTGGTACTCCAATTTTGTAAATGTTGCAATCTTACGTGGAGCGACGTAGCGTGCATGGGAAACAATTAAACGTTTGATCAATAATGGGAATTATTAATACGCTGTCCTGTATTTCAAACCTGTGGGTCATGAATGGAATCGATTACCAGTGTGAATGCGTGGTGTTCTTATTGTTTCGATGTCAATTTTTTTTATAATAATTGTGGCAATAAATACTGTAGTACCCTGACTGAATTGAACTGTCCTTTATAGAAATTGATATTCTGAATATGCCACACTGGTACACTTTTTAAAGAAGTCGCTGTGGCGTTCTTTTCTAAAAACGAAATCGATGATCCAGGAGTCTGCACAATTTGGAGACAGTGGACGACCAGCCAACAGCCAAGTGGAACGTTCCCCTAAGCGACGGCAATCATGTGATAGAATTCGAACATGGCACAGCGACAGGTCGCCGAGTGATTCGAGTGGACGGAAAAGAGTTGCTTCACAGAGACTGGATGTTTCAACTCGTCGGCGATGAAGTCTTTATGTTCAACGACAACAGATTCGTGATCAGAGTCGACCCGATTCCAGGTGAGGCTGTTCAACGTCCGCTAAAAGCCTACTCCGTTTCAAACAAATTTGTTGGAAACAGGCTTAAGGTATTCGTACACCCTGTGGGTGAATGGGAAGAGCTACAGGAACTTTGTTCAATCGCAGTCGAAAATTTTGGAGACCTGGCTGGCCAATGTCGGAAACGAAGAATACAGAATTGTGCTAGGTAATATAATTAGACTACGGATGTTTATGCTTTTTCCAATTTTTGTAGACAAATTTTTAGAAAGTGGAATGAAAATAAAATCCTATTTTTAATGGGAACACCTTTGTAGACCCAAAACAAATAAGACTCTTACTAAATTCTAGCGAATTTTATATTCTAACATTTTTTGTAAATTTTCAGACGCCTTTTTGGGCCTGTTAATAAAATTGATTTTGATATTTCAGAATATTCATTACCAGAAAGCAAACAGGATGTTATTTCTACCCTTAATAATTTTAATAGATGAAATTTTCCCACAAGTTTGAATTTTATCTACTCCATTTTGCTATAAATGCATAAAGATCCGCAGTCTATTCATCAATCATCAAAATTATTTATCTTTCTTCTTCAGCATATTCTTCGAGCGGATCAACTCGAATTCCACAACTCATTGAGAAATTGAAAATTGTGAATATTAACACTGTGGTATTTTTTAACAGATAAACACACGCAGAATGTCTGGCTAAACGGCGACCAGATCGAGACCGAGGTAAGACAGTGTCTCCCCTAACAGTCACCGTGAATGTTAATTTCCAAGTCGTCATTTTCTAGAACGATTTCACCGACGATGGCGCGGAAATTCTTTTCGCGATAGGAGAAATTCCAGCCTCGATTCGATCGCAGAGCTCTGGCAAAAAAGAGATTGGACTAACGTACACTTTGTACGTCAACGACGTGGAAATCGAGAGAGAATCTCAGCTGAACGAATCCGAGGAATCGTAGACGAGTGTTTGGTCACACTATTGCAATGTTACTCTCCTCACGTGCCACGAAAATTTGTTACACTTTGTACATAACCGAATAAATCACGAGACTGTGAAATGACTCACCTAATGATTGCTCAGTCGTCTGAATTTAGCGAAACGTCATGCGCGAACATAACCTGGTTCTGCTGTTCACCTCTAAGCTAACAATTGGCTGCAGTTTTGTGGATTTTTGACTAAAAAATTCTAAATTGATATACAGACAATAAAATCGATATTGAAGTGCACACAGTTACACAAATCTCTTTTTTTTTCTTTCTGATAGAAGAGGTACGTTTTCTGATATTGTGGTACTTTGGGATTATCCCGTCGACCATTTTCGCCAAACACACACAAAAATATACATTTATATAAATTATTATATAAGTATTTTATACGAAAATATATATATATATATATATATATATATATATATATATATATATATCGAGCGTTGAGATGTCGACGGGATAATCCCAAAGTACCATTGTTTGTTAAGTGTGTTCCGGTTTAGAATTGAATTAGTTGTATTTCTCTAGTTCGCGACTAGTGCAAAATGGCTTCCATGTCGATGCGAGGGAGTATATTCAGCGCTGCGTCACGAATGACCCAGAAACAGGAAGAGGACATAGAATACGATTGTCTGTATCGATTACACTGTATTTTAGGATTCAAAGTGATTCAAAGTTTCTTCGATTCTAGCCATGACTTTCGAAGAACTGGTGCAGATGCAGGACGATAATCTGCAGAAGATTTGGTTGCTAAGTTTGGAGAACGACGTTTACGAACGGTTCATCACGCGAGTTGATCCCGACGTTATGAAGGGTAATTTTCTCACTCGTCCTTCGCCAACGTGGATTCCAGAAAATTGTTCTCGAACCTAATTTCTTTGTGAAACATTCCCGAGACGATTTTTTACAACCTAGAACATGCTTGCATAATTCTAAGAATAAGCAAGGACAATATTTCGTGAAGGCATAAAGCAACTCCTGGAGAGGACTAAACACGCGAGAAGAGTAACGCGCATGATGTCGAAGCGTACATCCCGCATGAGCTTTCGGGACAGTGTGATGACTATACCGGAAGTGCTAAGGCGTATGACACTTAGCAGTCCTACCAGCACGCCCAGCATAATCACCGTGACTTCCGAAAGTAGAACTCAGAGCTTGTTCCCTACGTGGGCACCCAGCGATAGTTCAAAGTTAGCCACTACCGAGAGAGTCCCGATAGAAAATAATCGAATTCAACAAGGTTCACCTTTATAGTTCACAACCCAACAATTTTTAAACCACCTTTGAAGATTTTCAACGACTCCATTCGTTGAAACTGACAATTGGGAACATTTAATTTATAACATTAACTAGACTGCGGATTTTTTTATAGATTTATGATAAAAATGAGTAGGTGCAATTGGAAACAGTAAGAACATTAGACGAATCTAAAGCTACTGTTATATTATTTTCGATCTATTGAACATACAGTTAGGAGCAAAACCGATCACAAACACTTTAAATCAGAATAACTTTTTTATGAATGGTCCAAACGACTTCTATTTCCCTGTAAAGCTAGAAGAATTGGTTTAGTAAATGACGTCTAAAAAATATGTTGAAAAAATGCATTTATAACTAAGGTGAAGGCACCAGTAATTGGCCTCGTATCAGTGGTTGACCATTCTGCAACAAAACGTGAAAAATAATGTTTCTGGACGTAATAATCTTTCAAAAAAGATAGTTTCTCATATTAATTATGAACAAGCAAACCGCGAGACATTTACCTAATCTGCTCCTAAATTAGATTTTATATGTTATTAAGTTCTTTTCATTTGCATTTCCCCTTTTACTTGTAATTTGTACAAATCGTTGCAAGTAAACGGTATCAAAGTAACCACCTGTATGGTCAACTAAAAGTTTTCTCATTCAAAGCTGGTCAAAAATGTCTATCAAATTTGAATAATACAATTATTTTGAAAAAGTTAGTTGTTACACAATGTACGAAGTTCAAACAGTATTTTCACGCATAGAGTCTCTCTAATTCAAGGCTCGGAATTATTTACTCGCGACGGCCGATTTGCGAAAGCTCATGGAACGCGCCTGAGGAGCTCAGAACTAGGACCGCCACGGAGAGCGAGACGCGTGGCCGGGTCGGGGGGGCGTAGCCTTTTAAACTCGGCCGTGGCGATTAAGTAAATCCGAGCGCTTCTCAAGTTCATAAAAGGTAAAAGGCATTTACTATTATTCACGCTTTTACCTTATGTGTGATCCAAACCGATCAGAATCACGCTAGCGCACCGCATGGTGATGGCGAAGAAGGAGGTGGAACATATGACGAAGAATTTGGAGGAGCTGAAGTTATTCGTACAGAAGAGAACAATGATGATAAGGGCGGAGATCGAGGAGCTGGAGATTCGCATAAGCGAATTTCAGGAGGCGAAGCAGGAATTCGAAGAGAACGTGGTGATCAAAGGCGTGGACCCCATCACCGGGAAAATCCCGGCCGAGAAAGTTACCAGGTGATCACACAAGCTACAGGAATAGAATAAGTCCACAGAGATCGGAGGTGGCCCGATATGACGCGTCTAACAACATCACAGGAGGAAATGAACATAGTAGGACCCCGGATGTAATAATATCGGGTAGGGATGGGATCAAGTTCAATATGTACTCACGAATCCGAGTCAATTACAATAACCAAGATTCATTTCATGGGTTTCGATTACTACCTAAAAGCAATAATGTTTCAATGATTATAATACTTGAAAAGTATTCATTTTATACGAACTGATGTCGAACCTTGGAATGAGTACTTACAAGTTTCGAAAAGATACCTACTTATAAGTACTTTAATGTTTCACAAGTAGTACTCGAATCTTGGAAATCAGAACTGCATAGTAGGTTCTAAGCACCTCCTTTATTAAATTCGTAACTATTTAAGAATAATATTTCATTTATAAAATATACTTGGTTTTATCCTATTTCTTTTTTTATCCATGATATTTTCTGCTTTTGAAAGAACTCTTTCAAACACGTGCAATTTTTTATGTAGTGGGGTACTTCATCGAATTTTCACGCCAAAATAATAACAGGTCTCCTTTGCGTTCTAAATATTGTGATTTTAGATGATTTCCCATTTCTATCACAGCAGACGATGAAGCAGACAAAAATTTTATTTAAATAAAAACTTCGAATAAAGTGGCTGTTTTCCAGGTGGGTTTTGAACCCATTTTATAGAGAGTTCGAATTCAATCAATCAAAGTTCGAACCTGTTTGCGAGGGACTTGATCCCATCCCTAATATCGGGTAAGAGGAGACGGGCTGGAGCCCTGGGCGGTGGGGTTTTAGTATGGCTAGGGATAGTGTCCCATTTCTCCTACAACTACCATCTTAGTGGGGAAGGGCACACTACCCCCAACCTCCATCTTTGGGGGTATGCGTAATGGCATTTCCCTACCGGCCTGAAACAGAAAAAAGAGGTTGTCACACACGCACCAAGGTGCATCGTCATGTCGGCGAGACTTGTAGTTCACCTGTCGACTCTCTCGCGAAGGTACATCGAAGAGTGGCTTAGATCGGCGAACACGATAATAGGGAGACTGAGGCTGAAGAGCGCAACTCATAGGATGCTGATCACAAAGACTAGACAGCAGCTGGTCCAGAGGGAGGAGCTCGGAGAGGCGCTCCGCGCCGTTGACTTCGAACAATTGAACATCCAGAACAAGGATTTCGTAAGGATGATCGAGGAAAAGACGATCTACATGCTCGACATGAAGAAGATCGCAGGTGCCGAGCCATTCACGCAATAACCAGTCACCCGACAATCTTAAACATTCGATTAAGGGAAACTAGACTGCGAATTTGATGCATTTGTGACAAAAAAATAGGTGGATGTAGTTTAACCCTTACGTAGTCAACCAAAATGTATAGATTATTTGAAACCTTTTGTATTTAACATGTTTGCACAAATTCTCACTACAAGACTACATATAAATTAATATATTAGCGAGTAAAGCATGGACATTCAGAGAAATTTTGTAATATTTCTAGAGGAACATTAACAAATTGTTGAAAGGAATACAGTAAATGGGTATACGGGTTCCTGGTTGACTACACAAGGGTTAAAACAGTAAACATGTGTTATCTTCAATTTATTAAAATTGTTGAAATTTTAACACATTACCGACCGGTGATTGTTGTACTAAAACAAAATCCTATTAATAAGCTTCCGGTAGGCAAAGTGTTAACAGTACGTTAATCGTTTTAATTTCCGCAATTTAATGAGATCATTCAGTTTGGTAAAATTGTTGCGCAGGACACTATCATCTGAAGCTAACTCAGCATAAGCAGAAGCTGAGCGACCTGCTGCGATCTTTGAACGGTTTGAAGAAGGAAACTTCGGAGAGGGACAAACAGATCCACGAACTGCATGTGGAGTACGAACACGTGGAAAACGACGTGGCTAAACTGGAGACTGAACTGAACCATCTAATCGGTTATGTAGATTCTCATTCCGTGAGTTCCTATCTGTTAATTAATTTCACTCTTGAACCCAACAAGTTGTCTCGATGAACTTTTTTGGTAATGAATAGATAAATTTATGACAAAAGTGAGTAGATCAAATTGAAAACAGTAAAAGCATTTAAGCAATTTAGGGAGTTAATATTCAGCAAAAAACTTTCTACTGAGATTATTATTTAAAAGGAGATTTTCAAGCCCCTTTTAAATACAATAAGATCATCGAAGATTCAATAAGCAAATTGAATACAACTCTGAATTAGTCGAACAGAAAGAACATCCTGGCTTGCAATTTGCAGGTACCAGAAATTTTAGAGTTCGTGATGTTGCAAAAAGAAGTGCAGGGCTTGCAGAAGAAGTACAAGCTCCTAGAACGACGCAAATACGTCGAGCAAATATTATTCCAGGCGTCGTTGAAATATATTTACAGCAAAGCAAGCCGATCTGAACTCGAGCTTATGAGGTGAACTCAAAGCATGATGTTGTTCGCTTGTTTCATGAATGTTTCACGTGATTATTGTGCCAGGCAAAAGAGAATATCGGACACGGTGTTCCCGATCGCTCCGTTCTCGGTATGATGGTTTTCATATGATCCGATTGACGGCATCCGAAATCGTTTCCAGCCGTCGCACAAGTCTTCGCGAGGACGCAATTATATCTGTAAAAGAAAATTACGCGGCTTGGTACCGGCACTGGTTACGCCACCGAGTAATTGGAGTTACGGTGCTTGTCTCGAAGACGAAGGAAACAATCGTACACTTTCCATGGTACTCGTACTTTCCGTGCGCTACAGATTATGTAAAACCGCTATCGAAAAATATAGTTGTACGGGAAACGATGTCGTGTCCATTCATTTCCGTTCAAGAAACAACCTAACAATTCCTGATAAAGTGTCTTCTTCTAAGGAAGTTTGCAATGCTGTTTTAAGAACGATAATTCAATTGTGCGTTGTTTTATACAGGACCTAATAATTTTAAACATTCTTCTGCATGTATAAAATATAGTTGTGCGAGAAACAATGTGGTATCCATTCATTTCCGTTCAGAAAACAACCTAACAATTCATGGTAATTCATGGTCTTTTAAAGAAGTTTGCAATGCTGTTTTAAGAACGATAATTAACTTGTGCATTGTTATAAACTGATCTAGTCATAGAGAACAGGACCTCATAATTCATTTTAAATATTCTTCTACGTGTATAAAATATCTTGTTGTAATGAACACGGTGATGTTATTCTACAGACAAAGGATAGGTAATTATAAAAGGTTAATTGCTATTTTTGAAAGGATAAACAATGGAGAATTCTATCGAGTAAAAGAAGAAGAATATATCCATTTACGAATTCAAGAAAAATAATTCTAACGTGGAAACACATGCTCGAATGTTCGAGGATCATGAATAAAAATGGAGAATGTTTTATAATCTAGAAAATAATGGCAGAACTTTGTCTAGCCACGTGCCAAAAAATACGCCAACAGTTGACGATAAAAATTGGAAGAAAATGGAAGAAGAATAGCGAAGCTGCACCTTGCGATGGGCAACCTGCTTCGTCCAGTGACCCGATCCGCCATCTTGCCGGTTTCCGCAACCCCAACCTGACCCAGTTATACCATCCTCTCGAGCAGCGCACATACACAATTTGCTTTCGTAAACAGGATTCCTTTCCTCTGATGATCTATATCCATAGTGGCGGCAATGAGCGCGTTAAGAAATACAAACGAAGTCGAAGATGGAAGGATTTTGGCGTGTGCCGCGGTGTGTGTTGGGTGGTCACGCTTCACGCACCGGCGATGCCTGTCCCTTCCTCTTTTCGCCCGTGGAATATCCGTCCCGGAAGACCATGTTTCTCTTTTCTACGGCGATTCAGTTTTACCGCGACGACAACATCGACGCGGCGGATGTTCGATCGGCTACCGAATCGCCAGTGACAGTCGAAAATCCGATCGCGACACTCCCTTTCATCCAGTGATCCCTCACCAGTGACAAAGAAGTCTCCAACAATCGAACCGTGCTCTCGTAATATGTGGAACGACAGGTTGAAATCTCGATACGAAAGCCGCGACGCGTATAAGAATTTGTTTCTTTAAGATTTAACACGGATTTGTGAAGAAATTTACAGTGTCATCGTCAGACTTCGGATTTTATCCTTTTCTCGAAACAATGATTAGATCAAACGTTTAATAAAAACACAGTCGCGCCATTTTCAACTCGCTAGAATTGCTTGATAAAGAAATAGATGTTTGTGTAGCTTCTGTGTAAAAATTTATTTTAGTCTTTATATCTTGTCGGAACTAGAAGCCTGTTAATAGGATTTTCTGTAATTGTGCAGTACTAAAAAGAAGCTTAATATTCTTCTTTAGAAATGAGAGTGCTATAAATTCGCGATATAGAAATTAACACTTGACGTACTCATTAACAAAATTTTCTATAATTTTGCTGCACTAAAGGGAAGTTCGTTTGGTACAATATTTTTAATATTTTTTCGTTGATTGGTATTGCGGTTGAAGGATCCATTAAACAGTTCTAAGCCATGGACCGCCGACTTTCGAAAATTGTGAAACAATCACCGCTATACGACCTGTTAAAATGATTCAAAGAGCATCGTCGATAGTGCGCGAAGGGATTAGCCAATGCCCCGTTGCGTGAACATCCTGCAGTCGAGTTTCGATGACAAATAAAGCCGATCTCGGGAAAGTTCGTCGGCTTTCTCGTTGCGTTTGACCGATTTCCGAGTCCTCTTCGAAAGCAGCCGACATGACGACCGCGGGGAAATTTGTCCTAGCGATAATGATTTGTTCCCTCGTCAGAGGAAGCTCTCAGAAGTATTTGGAGGTAAGGAACCGAGTTGAACGATTACTGTCTCCTCGATCAGCGTTAACGGTATTCGTTAGATGATACGCTTTGATACGAGCCTACTTGTCCGACACGCTCGAGGGAACGTTTATTCTTCGGGAGATGTTAGCTCGATGTTGGATTTGAAATTCTAATTAGAAAGCCACGTGCGTGGTATCTGGGCTAGTAGTAGCAACTTTTATCATTTTTAAGGGTATGAACGTGAATTTGGGAGACGCGCTTCAGTTTTTGAGGGAGTATGACAGCGAGGCATCCACGATGTGCACGAGAGTTATGACTGCGCAATGGAACTTCGCTACCAATGTCACTGAAATCAACCGGAAGAGGATGGTAATGTCTTTTAACATTTACGGAGCTTTAGAAATATCTATTTCACATTATTTTATAAACATACAAAGAATATGTTTATCCAAATTTAAAAAAAAAATTCAATGGTTAAGTTTTAAAAATTTGTTCAAAGATTGGTCAAATTAAAATTAAAAAATTTTCTATAATTATAGAAAAGAAATTTCTTATAGAAAGAAAGATAGAAAAGAATAGAAAGGTGAGTATATGTATAATTTATTAATAAAGTTGTATTCATTAAAATTTAACCATCGAATTTTATTTTCAAATCGGGCACGAACTTATGCAATCGTCTAATAAATTTGGTAAATAATTCCTCCGGGAAGCATCTTTACAATCTTAATAATCGCATACTTAAAGTATTAGAACCCGTCATTTGACGTAAACCTAGTGTTGAACAATTGTCCACCTGTTCGCAGATATTCTACTGAATAAATCGTGTCCTATTTGATTTCAGTTGGAGGAACAGTCGTTGAAATTAAAATTCGACAGGATATCCTGGAAGAAGGCTGTCGGCTTCGCTTGGAGCCGAATCCCTGATCCTCTGGCGAGGAGGGAGCTCAAGATGATCGCTGTCAAAGGTCGGAATTCTCTAACCGATGACAAATTCAACGAGGTAAACGATTTTCATATCGATCGAACAAAGACGTAATAACAGCAGGGAAAATCAATTGCAGATACACAGCCTAATCGCGGAGATGAAGGAGATATACACGAGAACGAGAATGTGCCCCTACAGGACTGTCGGTGCAAATTGTGACTTGACTCTGGACCACGGTTTGCACACCAGTTTCTCTAAAAATGAGATTCCTTGCCTGAAGAAGTAGAATTAAATAATTGATCATTAAATATTCTTCAGATGTCAACACAATAATGGCTCGATCGAAGGACTACGACGAGCTGTTGTATTATTGGCACGCTTGGCACGAAGCAACTGGACCTCAACTGAAGAACAAATACATGAGATACATTCAGCTTGCCAATCAAGCAGCTAGGTTGAACGGTAGACAGGAATTTGTCAGTTTATATTTTCGGAGAAGCAGACACGAGATTCAACAGGATACACAAGATTTAGCAGGATGCACAAAATTTAGCAGGATGCACAAAATTTAGCAGGAGGACGTAAAAATAGATTTCATCCCTTAACGAATTTGTTAGATGAAAAGCAACATTACAACATTTTTGAATTTCTTAGATCTTTTACTGTTTTATATTTCACCAAACCAATTTCTTCATAAATGCATAAAAATCCGCAGTCAGAGCAACCTTGAATCTATGGTTTTCAGGCTTCGAGAATGCTGGGGATCAAATGAGAGAGCTCTTCGAGGACGAGCACTTCCATCAGAACACAGCAGACATCATGTCAGCCATCATGCACCTCTACAAGAACCTCTTCACGTACGTCAGGACCAAATTGTACGAAAGATACGGCGACAAAATCAGAAGAGATGGCCCACTTCCGGCACACGTTTTGGGGAACATGTGGGCCCAGAATTGGGAGGACATCTTCGACGTCCTTCAGCCCTTCCCAGCAAGCCGGAAGCTCGATGTTTCTCTGGACATGATGATTCAAGGATTCACACCTTTAAGGTAATCTTGTGGAATACTAACACTCGTTTGAATGGGTTTTGTAAACTGAAAATGTTTAAGGATGTTCCAAATAGCAGAGGAGTTTTTCACTTCCTTGGGGATGAAACCCATGCCACCTGAATTCTGGAGGTTCTCCATGTTCGAGAAACCCATAGACAGGGAGGTCAAGTGTACCTCGAGTGCATGGGATTTTTGCAACCGGATAGATTACAGGTACCAATGTGCTTTGTTTCGTTATTTCGGGAAATATATCCAGGACATTTTCAGGATAAAACAATGCACGAGGGTTACCATGGATGATCTTTTATCGACTCATCAGGAGATCGCGCGTGTGCAGTATTATTTACAGTACAGGGACCAGCCATTGCTATTCCGTAACGAAGCCATTCCAGGTAATCAGTTTGAAATGCGGTGAACAGGTCTACATTGAAATCAGTAAATGTAAATCTACATTGAAATCAGTAAATGTAAATTTGACACAACAAAAAATTATTGAGTGTCAACATATGAACGAATATGGAACCGTAATTTCAAATGTAGATCTGAAACAGTAAAAGATTATTCAGTGTCAACAAAATATGAAACCGAAATTTGTCAATTTAGGGTTTTTCGAGGCAGTGAGCGACGCCATCGGGCTCTCCGTCTTCACCCCCCAACATTTAAGTAAACTCGGGCTTCACAATAACTCCAGCGACGATTATGGCAGCAATATCAACTTCCTAATGCTAATGGCCCTCCGCAAAGTTGCCTACATGCCGTTCGCGTACATCGTTGACGAGGTTCTACTTGTTTTAATCTGATTTTGAATACACTGTTATCATCAAGGTCTTGTAAATGTTTCGATTTAATGTTTCAAGTGGAGGTGGCGTGTGTTCAGTGACGGTGTCGCCGATATGACGAACAGTTGGTGGGAATTAAGATTACAGTACCAAGGAATTGTGCCACCTGTACCCAGATCAGAAAGAGACTTTGATCCGGGCTCTAAATACCATGTTCCTGCAGATGCACTTTACGCTAAGTATAAAAATATTTCGCAATGATTGTGTTATATCAAAAGGGAGTTCAAAAATCTTCTTTCCTTTTGGGATCACTAATCACTAGACTGAGGATTTTATGCATTTATAACAAAAATTGGTACGTACAATTTAGTGGACATATTTAAAAAATTTAAGAACATCAACGTATTAGTTTCAGTTGCATAAAATAATTAAAACAAGAAAGAAATTTTTACGTAACTTCTGTGTCTTGGAATCGACGTAGACATTTTTTATTTTGCATAAAGATCCGCAGTTTACTAATCACTAACCCCCTGTAATCAATTTTGATCGAGTCTGAACTAAAGTCAAAAAACAGCAGAATTCCAATAAAAAATTCTTTGGTTACAAAATGGTGACGGTGACTGGTTAAACTTGCTATTAAAAGACTAATTAAGATTAATTAAGAAGATAATACTTCGTACCTCTAGAATTGATTAACGACGCTGTGTTTCTTTCAGATACTTCGTTGGTATAGTACTGCAATTCCAATTGTACGAATCGCTGTGCGAAATCGCAGGTCACACCGGCGATTTGTACACCTGCGACTTTTACAGATCTCGAGAGGCAGGCAGACTGTTATCGTGTGTACAAAAATAGCGATAGCTAATGATTATATGAATTACAAGTTTTATAACGTGTTTTATTAATTGTTTCAGCGACGTGTTGTCAATGGGTTCCTCCAGATCATGGAAAGACGTCGTGAGACAAATGACAAGGGGCAGAACGAATAGAATGGACGCTGGAGCTATATTGAGGTACTTCGAACCCTTAAATCAATGGCTGAAAAGGCAGAACGAAATGGAACCAGTTGTCGGATGGATCACAAATCGCGAAGACACAGGTGAGTTATATAAATACTATTTTGAACAACGCATCGCTCACGAAATGTACCGATTTAAATCTTGCGATTAAAGGCTTCTTCCGATCTTTTCCAGCACTGTTTTTTCACTGGTACCAAAATGGAGCTCGGAAAATCACCTCGGGCTTATTTGTTCCACTGGTTATAATCGTCACGCAGCTTGCAATACGTTAATAAACGGAAGCGAAGGCCACAGTAATAAAAATGCCACAATTTTGTATATAACACGGAACTATGTAAATATATGAAATGTTTGATTAAATAACGCGGACGAGGTAGAACAATCGATCAAATTCGAGACTGCCTTTCTTTTGCTTAGAAACCAGAGATTTATCAGTAGACAGCGAATCTTTATGCAAAATAATAATTTTCTACATGAATTGCAACAAACTGGAGTGAAATAGAAATTTATTTTCATTCGTAATATGTTCAATAGGTTAAAAACAGTATTTTTAAATTCTTCTAATGTATTTACTGTTTTAAATTACACCTACTAATTTTGATCATAAATACACAAAATCCGCTGTCTATTTATCAGTGTACTGCGTTCAATAAATTATTGCGTGCGAATGATCATGGATTAAAAGTTATTCTGTACCTCGAGTTCTATCGCCTATTTGAAGATTCTAAAAAGGAGAGATTAAAGATTGAAGAGGATTAACGAATGAACAGACGGGGAATAATTTTTCTATCATTTAGATCGTGAAGATATAATAAATATTTTCTCAAGGAATAACGGTATCTGTACAAGAACAGCGCATAACATTACAACTAGATAATGTTTCACCCGTAACGAATATAAAATTACAACTGTACAATTCGAGAATAAATAGTTTCGCGATATATACATATACAATATACATATATATATATATATATATATATATATATATATATATATATATACTCTGTTGTAATAGTGATTTCGAGTAAAGCTACTAGGAAAGATTGTACTGTCCCTGACGGTACAGCGTATTTGTTAAAAAAATACAGGAGAGTTTCTTATCATCTAACTACATCCGACGTAAAAAAAAAGGAGCTAAGTACTACCATAAGCGTGTCGCCGATCGATGTGATGCAATACGCGAAATCTTGCGTTTCGTTACATTAAATGATAGTCGCTTAACGATATTCCATTACGCGCGACTCGCACTACCAATCACGTGTATGGGACTTATCTATTTATGTGAATTTATAATTAAACAGTTACGATCATAACTGATTACATACGTTTTAAATTAGAATAACTTTTTTATGAATGGACCAAACGAGTTCAATGTCTCTGTAAGGCTAGAAGGATTAGTTTAGTAAATGACGTCTAAGGAATATGCTGAGAAAATGCATTTGGTCGGAATTGTGAAAAACAATAGTAAAAATTGATTGGCACAGCTAAAAAAGTTGTAAAAATCAATTTTTACTATGGTTTTTCATAATTCCGAACAAATGTATTTTTTCAACATATTTTTCAGACGTCATTTATTAAACAAATTCTTCTAGCATTACAGAGAAATTAAAGTCGTTTGGTCCATTCATAAAAAAGTTATTCTGATTTAAACTCCTAACTGTATAGAAAAATAGAACATCACATCAATTTCTCTTATTATCATTTTTCGACCTACACTCCCGACCATAACTCACTGGACACTTATTCGGGTGCAGACGATGAAAAAATGGTTCTTACTAATTTTCTCAAATGTAGAGAATTTGATAATGTAAATCAAATTATTATTCTTATATTTCCTAATTTTTTTTAAGTGGGGTAATATTGTTTTCCAGTTTGGCTTCTAGAGCTGTGCATTATTATCCCACAATTTCTCCATCTCCTTTTTCCAACATTTATTCAGACAGAATATATCTATATATCTAATTTTGCATTCAAATGTTATCGTATAATAGCTACATCTAATCAAAATAAAACAATCAAATAGAGCTGGATGCTTCTATTCTTTAACTACCATTTTGTTGAAGATAAGTACGTGTCCGGTGATTTATGGACAGGGGTGTAGATTAGAATTAACACGAGGATCACTCTTGTTAGAAATAATTGCCTAAAAGATCTATATGTTTGAATAACTGAATAATGCACTGAATATGATACTGATTGTTACGGCAAAAAGGCATTGGAACGTTTCGTACAGAGAGACTACGAAACATTCCATTGTTAATTCAGGATTTTACTATTTAGAAAAGAGTAAATCGGATGGTCCCATACTTTTCACCAACACTGTAACAAAACTCGGCGGGATTGGAATTCAAATGAAAATTAAAAATACTTTCGGTCGGTCCTCGCGGATAATCGTTTCCTTCAGTCGTCTCGTGTAACAAATAGAGTCGCATGATATCGATACTAAATTAATCTATCTGGTTCCTGACTTACCCCTTAGGAACATACACTGTGAACGAACGGAAAGACGCATTCAAGTTCGAGCATGTATTAATCAATTAACAAGGATTGTCGAGTACTCCACCCTTAGCACATCGATTCCAAATGAAAAATTCTGAATTGAACGGATTGAACAAATTTTCCCAGTGGAACTTTCGAAAACTAAAGCGAACAAAAATGCTCGAGGGTTTACCTATTTCTATGTCCTGTCAATTTATGTTACTGTAAACGAAAATAGAAATGAACTAGTGAGACCATCAAAGTGCAACGGTTGAGATAAGTATGCCTAAAAGGAACAGGAAAAAATGAAATACTCTTACGGCCATTTTTAGGAAACTTCAGGCAACTTGTTCACGCGAGAATGTATCGGGGCCAACCTTGGTAGACTCTGAAATTATTAACTTTTCACTCTGATATGGCTCTCTCATTAATTAGCACCACGAAAGACATTGATTCGAACGGTTAGCTGAGCTGCAACTGGACGAAGACCTGATTATAGAAATAAGATCAAGTTCAATATGTACTCACGAATCCGAGTCAATTTCAATATCATATTTGAAAAGTATTCATTTTATACAAACTGATATCGAACCTCGGAATGAGTACTTACAAGTTTCGAAAAGATACTTATAAGTACTTCGATGCTGAAAGGAATCGAATCTTTCACAAGTAGTACTCGAATCTTGGAAATCAGAACTGCATTATTATTAAGTATTATTTCCGTTTACCAAAGTACTTGTGAAAGTACTTCCTTTGAAAAAGGTTCAAAACTGAACCGAAACGTTAGGAAAGAAAAAAAGTTTATTGCAAAATTGCTAGATTTTAAACATCATTAAATTGAATATACTTGTAAAAGGTTCGAGACTGTCTGGCATAGGTTCGAGTATACTCAGGAGTACTATTTCTGTTTTTCGAAGACCTTATAGAGAGTTTGAATTTAATCAAACAAAGTTCGAACTTGTTTGCGAGGTACTTGATCCCATCCCTACCTGATTAAGTAAACTGGCCAGCCCGATACGTCATGATTCTATACTTTCATTCGTTTGTACAGGACGTAGAATGTTGTTGCACTAGACAATCTCTTGCCACGGGTCAGACTTCATAAATCAAAATAAATTGCTTCCGGATTGAACCACGCGGCGACGGAGACTCTGTATTTCTATTTACATATAAATATATCCTTACGAATTAACGCATCGACTTAGATCAATTAATCAATTGTCGCTGGGTGCGATCACTGCGACGGCAACCGTTTTTGTTGCGTTTCTATAATTAGACTGCGGATTCTATGCGGTTACGGAAGAATCGAATTTATGAGGAAACGAAAATGATCTGAGAAATTTAAGTATACATTTTCTTGTTTTTGATTGCTTTTTGTAATTATTTGCTACGATATTATCCGCAGTGCACTAATGATTCTAGCGAGGATCGTGTCTTACACTGGCGTGCAAATTGTTCTAACCAAATAGACACTTCATTCATTGCGAATAAAATTGTTTGAATAACAGAATATATGTTGAATAGTTGTTTCAGAGTTTGGAAAGTGAAATATCTAGCTGCCAGAGAAATTTGACACGCCATTGTAATTCTCAGAGCGACCCAGTCACTCTGTCAAGTCGCTGAATAGTTACCGTAAAAGGGTCAAAAAATATACTTGGAACTCGCGTGGGACGAGTCGGTCCCTCTCCAACTTTGTCTTCAGAAAGTTCAGTCCCTCCCTAAGTGGGGATCTAAGTGCTCGCGTAAAATACAATTCTAATAAATGTCATGGTTACGGGAACTTCGGTGCTCGATCATTCCCCATGCTTCGTAAACTATCGCTCTCATTTCTCGGTTTACAGTCGTAGATCTCCGATATCTCTCTCGTAATTGCTTGTACAATCTTGGTCACGTGATTCCGGGGCTTCGAAAAATCGGTTTCGACGCCATTTTGATTGAAGGAAATCGCACTCTTTCATGCTTAAATGCGGAACATTCAACTGAGGCGGCCATTTTCACGCCAGCGCGGTGGTAATGGAAACTTTTGTACTTGGGAAACGTAATGCAATGTTATTTTCCCTTTCGTAATTATTCTTGAATCGGATATGGTAATTCTAAATGAGCTGCAGAGAAAGTTCACACGAACGAAAATCATTTAACACTAGAACGACCGGACTTTGATTGTTTCTTCCAATGAAATATTGTCTCTCGATTAATTCGACTCACTAAAACTTAATTAAGGATTTGGAATTATTGTACGACTTTTTGATTGATTCCTGCAAGTACTCGATAAAAATGATTTTAAACCTAGTGCACGAGATAGTTCCAGTGTGAATTTACTCAGACGTTGCTAGAAGTGGAAGAATACTTAACAGATAGTCCTTCCATCATCATCGGGCCATCAATCGTTCAAACCTTAAGTTCCCTACATGTATCAGTCTCAAAAATGGATTGAGCGAAAATGTACGAAATCAGTTCCACCATTTTCTGCTTCCCCAAGGAAAATCGCACCGGTGATTGCAGTATGGGTACATTTTCTTCACTGGATCCCGCGACTTCTCGATAAATTGACAATGTATATATTAATCTCGTGAAGCAGCGTTTAATTCTTCATCTGTTCATTTCTGCCCCGGTGTGCTACCTTGTTCCTTATCCACAACGCTGTAGAAAGGAAGACTGCATGGCTGGAGCGTTCGAAAATATTTATCGCGATTTTTAGAATTGACTGAACGAATCAGCAACTACAAAAACTGTTTCCCTGACAAAATTGTTTGACCTAGTCCTTCGGATAAATTACCAGATTTGAAGCGAAATTGTGTTTTTCGACTACTGGATAATCTCCTTAAAAATTAGGCTTCCTACTTTCGGCAGTACACCTTGCACTACTACCTAAGAATCATGGTAAATATTTCCCAGGAGCTCCGAGCACCTTGATTTCTCTTTACAACACGTGCGAAGTCTCCGATTTGGGAGTACAGTAATGCCTCGATATATGCGAGAACTCCGGGACCGGAATGTTACTTACATCGTGAACGGAACAAGTAAATATGATCCGGATTGTGTCGTGTTCGACCTCGTCTTAATCAGAAAAATGTGACGAATATATTGGTGAAAGAAACAAATAATTCTAAAAAAATCCACAGTGGTGGGGATAAATTTTGAAAAAATATCGTGGACATCTGCTTCATATATCGAGGCACCGCCGTACTTTCCGGAAGCGATTTTCGTCGACCGCCGGGAACCAGCCGGTATACTAAACGCTGCTCTTCCTGTACGGCCGTTTGGCATATTTTCCAAATATGTCTTCAGCGCGTTTGCGGAGGTACACCATCGATTTCTGTCTCGAAATCGCCAGTTGCCGGTGCTGTCAAAGAATCGACACGTCCTCCGACTTTCCGTTCTCGGTCAGTTTGCTCTTCCTCTCCCCATTCGGAATGGTTCCGGCGCTGTGGCTCGTCGTAGCCTGATCGAGTGCCATTCCAGGGTGAACGTTCACGTACCTGGGACTTTCGTTCTCGTTGCGCTTGAAATTCTGAAGGCAGATCGCTGGTCCCGATTGGTGCGAGTTCGCCAACAGCGGCTTCGAACTTTCTACGTCGCAAACCACGTCGCCCAACAGACATTCCTGGTTCTTGTCCTCCTGGCAGGTTATGTCTAGCAGAGGAGGGTTTGGAATCTCCATCGGGCTAGACGCTGATATCGACGGACGACTGTCCTGTCGAGGTGGCCAGGACAACGAGAACTTCCGGTTGTTCTCCGTTAATTGCATGTCCAACTGACCAGCTAGCTCGAGCTGCACGCTCGCTATAGGAACGTCCAAACAGGGCGATATAATCCGAGGATTCGTCGCCAGGAAGTCCACGATCTCGGGAGCTGTTGGCCTCTTGTGGTGCTCACTCCTCCAGCAGGAGTATATCAAGCTCTCCCTGAAATGTGATTCACATTATAAACTATTCTTCTCGGGGTCTTCTCAAAATTAACCATTAAAATGCCCTATTAGGTAGTGCGTAGAGAAATATATCATCCCATTTCAAACACTTTACCTACCGGAAGCCTATTAATAAAATTAAATTATAAATATTATTAAAAATACTATTAAAAAAAACTATTAACACGAGATTATGCCACCCTCGAAACCAAGCGAGTTTCCTCCGACACATTTCTTCCCATCATCGCTAGCAACCGAGTTATTCAGGTGACCTGTTTTAAATGCCTCGCTAGCTATACGTATACTCTATTATCTACTAGCTAGCTAAGTTACTAATCAATAAGCGGCAAGCTTGAGCTAGAGTGACGCGGATGCTTACAGCTGCACTTTGACTCCCTTAGGAACGACTAACGAGTTCCCAGCCTTCACATGAGTCAACACTTCGTTGTTGCTCATCCCCTGGAACGGGAAACTACCGAATGTGATAATCTCGTAGAGTAGGACACCGTATGACCAGACGTCCGAGGCTGGAGTGAAGACTCCGAGCCCTAACGACTCCGGTGCCATCCATCTTACTGGCAGCATTCCTGAAATCGAAGGTGTCAGTCGCCTCTGAGTTAGCAAAACCGGTTAATAAATAATTAGCTTGGTCTCGTACCTTTACGATTAAACTTGTAATAATCATGCTCGTACATGGGCCTCGTCATACCGAAGTCCCCGAGTTTCACCATGCGTTGGGCGTTCACCAAACAATTGCGAGAAGCAACGTCCCTGGAAACAAAGACAAGATGAGACTCTCCATTCTTAAAGTCCATATTGATTGTCTTCTAGTTTCATCGAAGGCCTACCTGTGGACGTACTTCAACTGCGCCAGGTAGCTAAGTGCCCTGGCCACGTCGAGCGCCATAGCAGTCAGCTTTTTACTCGAGATCTCATCGGAGTCCTCGTAACTTTGATCGTTCACAAGGTGTCTCCGAGCGAGCAGGTAAGTCTTCAAGTCTCCATACAGCATGAACTCCATCACGGTCAGCACTGGTTCACCCTTTATGCAGACGCCGAGGAGCTTGATGATGTTCTTGTGCTCGAACCTCTTCATCACCTCCACCTCGCTGAGGAAGTCCAGCTTTTCGTCGGTGGAACTACCGACCTTCAAAGTCTTCACCGCCACAGCCAACCAACCCTTCTCATTGAAGAAAGCCTCGCCACCGTAAACCGTGCCGAAAGCACCCTCCCCTAACTTTCTGTTGATCAACACTCTGTCTCGAGGGATCTCCCACTTGTCCAAGTCTGGACCATCCCCTTGTTTAAGGTCCAAGCCAAGGGATTTCATGTACATCTCGTGGTACTTCACCTTCTCCTCGTACCTGGGCACAATTACAATTTTTCGATCGTGATTCGAGTCTGTATTCATTTAAAGAACATTAAACAAACGTTGTGTAAAAGGGGCTCACTTTCTCTTAATGATGATGAAGCCGATGATCACTACCATGGCCAGCACACCGATGCCTAATATGTTCATGATCGCGAAGGCTACCTCGCAGGAAACGTTCAGGAAATCCGCGAAGCCTGCTATGATACACCTTTGGGATGGTTCTGAACCATCGGTGGGGGGTCTTGTATTAGACAACCAGACTATAGCTGATTCATTTAGGTCCAGTCTACCACCCACTATCTCCTCCTCGAAGATTTCGGGATGGAAGTTACCGACCAGTCGGGTCTCGTTGTTGATGTATTGCACGACGTTGATCTCCGAGTACCTCGATGGACCGCCTAGGAAGTGAATCCTACCTGACACCTGCAGCAGGTAATCGAAATATAGAATACATTAAAGGATCATCCCAACAAAAACATCCTGTAAACAGGAGCCAAGTTCCTACGGCCGTAAAAAGTTGTGAGATCTAACAAAATACGGCCGTGTTCGTTAGCTTGGAAATGCCTCTTGCAATACTGAAAAAAGCGTTTGTAAAAATTAGTTTAAAAGATTGGAAGATTAATGTTTTGTCAATATTGAGACACGATAGCATTTAGCAAGTGTACGAAATTACATCTCTCCATCTGCCTACAGTGCCGAGTTATAAGCCTCTAAGAAACGGCTAAGCTGTTTCGTGTAAAAGGAGATAGTACGAGAACTTGGCTGGTGCACTACCGTGCACCTAGATTTTAAGGAATACAGAGAAATCTCCCACTCACTCCATTGAAGTCCATCTCGCTAATGATCGCAGTCAACCGATCGATCGTCTCCTGACTGTGGAGTTCGAAGAGGTAAGCCTCTTTCTCTTTGAGTAGCTGATCCATCGCGTAAGCATAAGTCCACATCGCATCGTAAGCGTAGCCGGCGTAATTCGAGGGTGAATGATTTTGCGCTCTACATTCTGCCTCATAACGATTACGCCATTCACGAACTGTGATATTCTCTTGCATGATAGCGTCATCCTGACCGAAATACGCGTGAGAGATTCCAAGATAGCCGTTGATCGCTTTGCTCATCTCTAACGTGGTACACGGGACATTCTCGCCTGATTCGTTGTAGCGATCCGTGTCGTACCATTGGGGACGCAGCCATAAGGGTAGGAACCATACGTAACCCTTCGATCGGAAACAATTCGATTAAACATTTGTTGTTTATAAAAACCTGAATGTTTATAGAGAAATACAATAACTTATGAGAGATACCTGTGCAGCTGTCATCTCGAGCCTGGATGCCTCGCACATCACCTGTCTGGCTATCTGATCGTTCACGTCAGCGATGATGATCTTCGCCTTCTTGTCCTTCAGATCTTGCAGATACTGCAAACCGAATCATTTGTCATCATTAGACTACGGGCAATACAACATTCTTGCATTTTTTTTAATCGTTTACCGTTTTATATTTCACCCAACCACAACTTCTTCACAAATACATAAAGATCCGCAGTCATAATCGTGTCCAAGGACTACAGTAATCGCTCCTTCGTTGTCCTGAATCGTGGGCACGATCGTTGTCCAGTGCCTACCCACTCCACTGCCTGTCAACGAGAGGATTAGGCCTGCGTGGATCTGGTCGCCAGATGTGTCCCAGGCCTGTCCAGACCAGCGTTACCATATTTTTCTCTCGCCAGGCCCCTTACCCTTCCGCCTCTCGTCCAGTTTCGCAGCGTAGCTCGTCTCACGCGTACCGTACGCCAGCGTGTCGCCACTGTCGCCAGCGTTAGTGGGAAGAGTGCAAAGACGAGCTACGCTGCGTAGCCGGGCGAGAGGCGGAAGGGTAGGGGGCCTGGCCAAAATATGGTAACCCTGGCCCAGACCCGCGCAGAACGGAGAACAGTAGGAAAGGAATATGGCAAGGAAAACAGGAGTTTTCTAAAGCCAGACAGTTGACTGCTTTCGATTGCGAATGCGTTTCTTTGTCATTTAACTAGCCGTTTCACTAAAGACGCAGTCATAAATCAAAAACAGTGTCCGGGCACGGTCGTGGTCCGCTCAAACCCCCGGCCTTTGGACAACGAAAGAGCTTTTACCGTACTTTTACTATAGACATTATTTTTCTGAATGACAATTTCAGAAAACCTGCCTACCTTCGTCATCATTCCCGCCTCCCGTTCCCTCGGGAACTTGAAGTTGGAAACGAACGTGATCTCATTGGTCCTCAGTATGTCCTCCATGTACGAGATGTACTCCGTGTACTTTTGTCCATCTTCACTCAAGGCAGCCACTCGTTTCCACTTGAGCTTCTTGAACAGCTCCAGATAAACGTACTTGTACTGTTTGTTCTCCCCAATCGTCCGGAAGAAGTACGGGTATCTGGATCTATCATCAAACGTAGATCCCTCGGCACTGTAACTGATCACGACAGTCTTGTAGTGTTTCGTCACCCCGATCAGGGGCTCTACAGTCTCTGAACAGGCTGGACCAAGTACTCCGACCATGCGCTGATAATTTTTGTTGACCATGAAGTCTATAAAGGACTTGAGCACCATATCCGACTTGCATTGACCATCGTTAGCTATCACAGACATATTGTAGTTCGAGAGGACGGCGCTGTTGTTGTTGATGGCACGTTTGGCCATGGCAGCGGCGATGTAGATCGAGCGACCAGAGTCGAAGGTCCCTCTCATCGGGAAGATCCCGCCAACGTAGATCATCTGATGTTTGGACGGTATCCACTCCTTGGTGGCGTAGTCTATGTTGTCCCTGAGCCAACCGCAGGCAATGTTCTCTTCGCTCAAGATCGCTGACTGTCTGTTGTACCGATCGATCAGGTCCTCGTACATCTCCGCAGAGAAACGGGCAGAGTCGATCGCCTCGTAGGCCGATTTCGCAACGGTCTCCAGCCACCCCCAGACTAGTTTCGTCAGCCGGTTCGGTTCGTAGTGACAGCTGATGTTCGTCACCAGCGTTCCACATCGCGGGAATGCGATCGTCGCGAAATTCGTCGCATTCGGGGCGAGGCTGCTCGGAGTCCAGTGCAGGAGCACCAGAGACCTGGAAAACATCGCGGTTGAGAACGGAAACCGAAATAAACGACGGCCAGACGCCCGGTATTTTCGGGAGAGGAGCCGGAGCGATAATAAAAAACGCTGTTAAAGAATGTTTGGAGAATGCGAGCGACTCCGACTGTAAACGATTTCTGAATCATTGGTTAGAAAAATCCGATTGCGTGACGTAAGGCTGCGCAAGGTTGCGTTCCGAATGAGAACGTCTTCCGGAATTTGACTCTGAACAGTTATCTACGCGATTATCGAACGCAACCTTTCATCCTCGTGTCAAGTAGACCGCGCAGAAATTCATAGATTCATCCGTGAATGCCTTGGCAGCCGTGTTTCCCGATATTCATGTCCCTTATCGGTCTTGTAAGCGTTATGCAACCGGTTTACTGATACATCGCATTTCTACGTAAGAATCAGTGGCGCGCTGGAGTCACGTGCCGCGGTCGTGGATCGAGGAAAATCGAATTCGCTGCGACCGATCAAGGACGATCCCGTGGAAAATCTACGCTTCGATTCTCTTCGAAGTGTCACTCTCTGAAGAAGTACGGGGCACCAAATTCATTTCATTACTTCTGACCCAAAATAACTTAATTATTCTAATCCCAACTTCTACAAGAGGGGACTCGATAAAATGAGGAACTGTAACAGTGGTGTAACAATCGATGTCGAGTCCAGCTCTCTTAATAATTGCACAGACAATAATCAGGTCCACGCAGACAGTTGTTTGTCAAATGGAGCTGAATGGGTTGAAGCGTGTCTCGCCATACCTGCTGCCACGGGGTGTCATCGATTCCTGCTGCCGCTCCAAATAGTCCGTGGTCAAAGTCTCGGTCAGATACTTCAGGTTGGGTCCCACCCAGATGACTCTCACGTAAAGCTTCATCTGGTCGATGTCATCCTTGACGAAGCTGGTGATGTCGGGATGACTGGTAATCAACAGAGCGCACGACTGGCCATTCTGACACCGTTCAGGAATGTACATTCCTTGATGGCAGTAGGTTTCATTGCAGTAATATCCCCCGGTGTTCGAGTTCACCGCGTTGTTCCTGATCAGGGACAACGTTTCTTCGTCGACGTCGAAACGAGCTGCAGTTTCGGGTTTGGTGAACGTCGTCCAGAACTCTCCCGGCTTGGAAAGTGGCTCTGGAACCAGCCAGCCGAAATGTCCTGGAGGAGCTATCGACCCTAAGTCTCTCACGTCGGTGTAAAGGGTCTGCAAGGGTTCTGGGTCGTTGTACGTTGGGATCCATGTCTCCAGGTTCACCAGGGGCTGGATTTCTCTGTTCAATGAGAAACAACCAGTTAAAAATTGCTGAAGAGTTTTAACGAATATGCAGAGATTTGCAAATTAATACAATTGGGAATTTGTCGAAAACTGTGTTAGAATAGATTTCTTTTAAAGAAAGAGAAAATTGGGAATCTAGTCAGAAAAGTAGAATTAATTTTCGAGTGAATTTAGTGATCACACAGTGGTACAGCTGTCTCCTTATTCCATTACATTAAAAATGAACAATTGATAGTGGTCGATTCCAGTAAAAAAAATTGTTTGAAAGCAGTTGTAGTAAATATTAAATTTGAAATTGTTCTCTGCTCCGCGCACACGCCGATCGCGAGATGATTCAGTTACATAAATCTAATCGTCATGAAAGAATCCTGCGATGCGTTAAGTGACCACAATAGAGTTCGAGGTTTTTTTATTAAACTGTTGCGGTTCCGCGATTGTGTAACCATAATAAAATCGGAAAGGAAACGACCGTTTAAAGTGCTGAAACTCGTGCAGAAAATCGTGTTTCAATGTCTTGTCTGTCTATCGCTGACCGTTTCTACTTTTTGCACACATCGGCGACGTTTGCTTTCTATCGATATCGTTATCTCCTAACCACCTATTTATATGAAGCTATCGCAAAAACCAGATAACTCCGCAACATTGTCGCTGTTCCTAAACATTTACGCAAGTGAACGTAGCGTGCTGTTTACAGGCGCGATTTACAAGAAACTAGTACAACAGGATCATAATAATCATAATAAATGAGACAATAACAGTAAGATAACGAAACGTTAATGCATTACATGTATTCCCTGCGAGGCTTGTCATTCATAATCACGAAAGTTGCATGGTTCAGTCTGGCGTATGTTTTTTCGTCGTTGAATTTATCATCGTACTCAACGACGTTGACATCCCTGTATCCGAGCACCTCTGTCAGGAAGATCCTCAGGATCTGCGACGACAACCTGTGGGTCACCCTGCGCGAGACCTCGAAGTTGATGTGCACCACCTGGTTCCACATGTGTGCTGTCCTCTTGTGAATGATCTCTGGCAAAGAGAAATGATTTTTCAGTCGAGATAACAAGATCTTCTGTTGAATCGATCAACCAGGTTAGTCTTATCAGGGATTAAACTGGTAGCTAAGCTGGCAGCACCTACCATCGCGCATCGTCAGGCACTGATTCGCAGCGGAGACCCTCGTGATGAACATCAGAACCATCAGGCCCACGATTGATGCGATTTTCAGCATCTTTCACTTTCTTCTTCTCCTGAAACAGAAACAAGAAGAATGTTAGGTTAGAGAGTACTTCGATTGAATTCGATTTTCGTACAACCCCTTATTCTCCAATGTTTTTGATTGAATTTGAAAGAAATATTTTCAGAATAATGTATCATTACTAGACTCCGAATGTTCATGCAAAATAAAAAGTTCGTGCATCAATTGCAAGACGCTTTAACGTGGTGAAAATGCACAAAATCCGGAGTTTAATAATTACAGATTTGTCCGCAATTAAAGTGCTCGTACTTGGCCTCCATATTTCCGGGAAGGAATAATTTTCGGAGGCAGTTTCCTCGTCCTCGAAGAGTCTAGGTTACGTCTCTTAGATCGCGATTCAGTTTTTGCGGATGTGATTCAGATTATCTGGTCTCGATGATGGCATTATGCCTCGCGCTAACTCGTGGCGTATAAACTTCCAATAGTCGGCCAAGAGATACTGTTCTCTCGCCAGAAGGCACGAGAAACGCAGTCTGGATACGTCGCAAGCGTTCAGTATCAAAACAGATGCTCGTCTGTGCCTAAACATGGTATCGTCCCGATATTACCATAATTAGACCGCGATGCCTCGAGAGAACACAGACTGGACATTAATAATGCACCCATTCACCAAGATTCACGTTTTCCATATTTTGGCCTTCAACATTTTATTATACTTCGTTTTAACACAGTCGAATTGATACGAACATTTTCTGGTATTTTAGACATTTATGAACGTCATAAATGCTTGAAGGTCCACAGTATATTTTCCATATATTTGTGATCAAAATTTTACGCGTAAACAACAGAAATGCGGAGATCACGCTCACTGCGACGATACTAAATGCGACTCGGCCGTGGCTGAACCGGGAAGGATGAATCTCCTTACCGTGCGGGAGACGAGAAAATTCCGGTACCTTTTGTGAGTGAACCGACGCCGATAGTAGAATCCTGAGGTGGCCGATAAAGCTAACAATGCATACGCACCCGTATAAATAGCAACAATATGCTGCGAATGTAATCCGCCGCTGAACAGTCGGTGATAAATTTAACAGCGGAACGTGCCCGCAGTAGGATCGACAGTTCGGACAGGTGGGGCACGTGTCGCTAAAACAGGAGGGACGAAGGATCATATCTGTTTGCTTTCCACGACTGTCCGTAGACAAGATACACTAACAGCGTTTCATCTATTAATAATTCTGGTAAGTCAAAATTAATACATCGTCATGCACTAAACCGGCTGAGCATTGAAAGTGACTTGCGTTTGATGAATTTGTGTTTATTTAGCTTCCATACAATTTTTATTATAATGTGAGGTTAACTCTTACGTAGTCTACCAAAATGTATAAATTATTTAAAGGGATTTGAGGCTTTCACAGCCCGGCAAATTTAAAATTTTTCTGTATTTAACATATTTGCACAAATTCTCATTACAAGACTATAAATTAATTAGCGAGTAAAGAATGGACATTCAGAGAAATTTTGTAATATTTGTAGAAAGAAATACGGTAAATGGGTATCCGGATGACTACACAAGGGTTAAATAAGAGAATTCCCCTTGAACGCATCTTCATAATTGCAAAATAAAACAATTTTAATTTCTCCATTAGTTAAAACTTCGTTTTACTGAAATATGAGAAAAAGTGCACATCAAAGTCTCGTACTAATGGGTTTTTTAATCTCGTGATAAACAATACTGCGCGCATAAAACCGCACGACCGAAGTGAAAACTTCCATGGCGATTGCACACCTGTCTATTTCTCGCTCGCTCGAGTAAGCTCGTGGGAGCCGAGTATAGTGTTTCATCTAGAAGCGTGACGGATCAGACTTATTCACCGCCCAGCAATGTGTACGCGGTGCGCCTAAAGAAGTTTTCACTTCAAAAATTTGAAATTAGTCGCAAGTTTCAATCTTTCTGCTGTCTCGCATTTCATGTGTTCATTTCTGTCGCAAAGTCATAGAGTCCACAGTCTAGTGATACACTACGAGCACGTAAATTTTACCGCGGATCTTTGTGGAAAATAATAATATGGATTGTAGGAAGCAGTGATCAAATAAAAATTCATGTCGTCCCTTAATGGTCCTTTTACGTTGAAAATAACTGTTTCATATTTCCCCCCAATTTCTTCATAAATGCGTACAAGTCCGCAGTCGAGTGACCAGATCTTGAGGACCGCGTTGAAAGCGATGTGCAAGATGTGAGGCCGAGATTTTGGCCAGGTGAGCGAAACTATACATATAGTACTATGGAGGAAGAAGGATGGTCGACTATCTGCCAGCGACGACATTTGTTTACAGCGTTGAATAGAAGCACGAGCCGCGAACGACGTCGACGAAGGTGACAAGAAGCAACGATCGCCACGTGCTATTCTTAGCCATGGGCGGCGGCATCGTCGACGACGCACATTTGACTTTTCAACCCGCGTACACGCCGTGGGCGAATGAACTGCGCCATTTACGAAGCCGAACCAACACGCCAGTTTTCGGATCCGTATTTATTTTCGATCGAGCACGCGACTCACCCGTTCCGCCCGCGGATTCCCGTAATCCCGCTCTGAGTAATAGATCATTGACGGAACGGATCTATGATGCATTTGATCGCGCGCACTTCGCGAGATTATCGCCGTTCCTGGAAACTATCGATTCCACACCGTCTCATTGGCCAGGAATTTTGTTTTGATCGAGCCAACACGCTGATAACCGATGTTTATGCAGCTTCCGATCCGCGAAAACAGATTTGTGCACGTAGCTGGAAAGCGGGAATCTGTAGACAGTTTTAGTGCAATATTTGCTGCGTTTCAGATGTACAGTCACTCGCAATAATATTCGGGCACAAGCAAAGAATAAATTATTTCTTTCGAGAATTTCGATAAATTCGAGAATACCGAAAAAATTTACATCTATGTGTGTAACAATTTCAATGGACATTCTCCCCCTACAATGAGAAATTTAAAATTCCAGGAACCATGAAGAAGCGTCATCGCTCTCAGAAAACGCATGCGAATAAACCTTGACACAATAGTCTGACATCACCTATCGAAAGTCAATCTAACCAAATGTTCTCCGTACGTCACTTACTGTTAAGACCCGTTTCATTCGACGTATTGGAAATGATGCATTCGACGTCATTAATTTTCCTGTTCCCGTCGATGGAGGTTGAGTAATGTCGACGTTTAGTGTAAACTAGTGGACCGTTACTCACAACAACGACGGAAGAATATTTTATGAGAAGACAACTCGTCGAAAGGTAATAGCGTTTCTAAAGTGCTAACAATAAAACTAGAAGTCAAAGATTCTTCCCAGGAGCCATGACTTGTTTATGCGTTCCACGTGCTACACCTGTGTACGGTAAACTCGAAACTGACGCCGGTTCTTCCACATCGTGCGTCATTGAATGACGTTATCGTTCGGATAACCGACACGTTTGCGTGCGCGGAATAATTAATGAAAACTTGAAGTGGACGAATTAATTCGCTGATACTGGGAACTATTTAAATTCCAACCGACGGATATGGACGGGTATCACTTTCGGCGAAAGATCGATTCCTTTCGATTATCCAGAAGTGAAAGGACATTGTTGAACCGTTACATGTCGTTTGATCCACTTCTATACGCGTACGTACGAATAAAAAATAACTGCAGATTTTTCACTGCGAAAATAAAAGAATCAAAAAAACTTGCAAATTCTATAACCCGCTCATACACGTTTATATCAAATATTAAATAAAGAAAAAATGCAGCAGCAACTGTTTTTAATTTACTTGGAAGTACGAAAAATTGAAGTTCCAGTGACTGTAATAAATCTTGATCCTCCAGTTACAGAATCAATGAAAAAATTGGAAAATTTCTTGGGACTTTGTGGTGTACGCTGATGTATATTTAAAGTGCTAATAATATAAAATATATAAGTAGAGAGACAAGTTTTTGCTTGATTAATAAAGAAGCAAATACTTCACTTAATTTACTTAGAAATACGCTTTTACTTAAAAATATATATTTTTCATCTACTCAATTTTCCTATGAATGCATATAGATCCGCAGTCTAATAATTAGAGTTGTTGTTCATCATTTCGTGTTGTATTAATTTTTGAAGAAAAAGGTAAACGTAATTGTAGTTAGTACATGTCCGGAATGTAATCTACGTTGCAAGCACATCGACTGCATGCATCCACGCCAATGCATTAATGTCTTCCAGGTCAAGACCTGAAGTTTACCACTTCCACAACGGAACGCGTGTACTCTCGAGTCGCTCACACCTCGTCCGTCTTCATTACCATTATGACAGTCGGCAGTACAGTGGCAGGGAAATACAGATGAAGCAGACGTTGATCACGGAAATACCCGGAGCGCAATGAACACGGTAAACTTTGTATTCCGGCTTCGAAGAAATCGAACAAAATTGTGCGTTTTTACGTAGCAAGAGAACTTTCCTACACAGTAGTTAAAAATGCGTCTGGAGAAACTGACTCACTCATAATTCCCACATGTCCAGCACTTCCCGATGATCTTATGAAAATGATAAACTTCGGATTTTGACCTGCGAGACACGCTCGTTGCACCGTGAAGTTTGGAAAAAAGCTATGTACCGTTCGCTCTGTATATAAAAAGACTGTGAGATAATTATCCCAGAAAAAAATGGTCTATTCCCGGTCGCACATGGCACAGCGAATGTTCATGAAATGGTAAACAAGATACTCGACTACAAGACGATAATGCAGTTTCAATCTTCAAAGAAAAACAGATATTCTGAAGAGAGGAAAAAAATTCATTTTTTAAAAATACTACGTTTTTGAAACGGACTAAAAAGTATAAAATATAATTTTTCCTAGCCACATAGAGATTCCTAACCCCGTACAGATAGCCCTGAAAATTTGTTATTGTGAATTTGTAATAGCTATGAAAATACTTGTAAGATTTAAAACGAAAAACGTGGGGCGCATGCAATAGATAATTGATGCATGAATAGTGCACCTAAATCACTAACAATTTTATTGCAATGCAAATGATATGAACTGTTGTGCGAATTTTCTCAACGGCAGTCACTCTCTACACTTCTTACTATGTATTATCTTACACCCCACGTTTTTCGTATTGAATCTTACAAGTATTTTCATAGCTATTAAAAATTCACAATCACAAATTTTCAGGACTATCTGGACGGGGTTAGGAATCGGTATGGGGCTAGGAAAAACTACTTTATACTTTTTATTCCGTTTTAAAAACGTGGTATTTTTTAAAAATTTAATTTTATTTAAATAATTATTTTCTGCTTTTTAGTCTTGTGTGTGTGAAATTTCTCAATCGATTTTAAACATTTTGATGAGATTATAATAGAGACGTTAGTAAATTTCAGACGGTATTGCGACCGCGCGCGTCATATCGAAAACAAACCTGGTAAAATGTCAAAGATAAAGATACGTCGGAGAATCTCAGTGTAACTGTTCTTTCGCTTGGTAAACAAACATTATAGTATAATAATACGTAGTAAGTTTGTAAACACCGCACGGAGCTCGAACGCACACCGAGCTCCATCGGTGCGAAGCGGATCAGTAGAGTGGGGATGAGTCAGAGTGGGGAGCGTTGTCACACGGAGTGGGGATTGCTGAACGCGATCACATACTACCGAGCGTCGCGCGGGGAGGTATAATGGTTAAATTTAATAGTTTATACTTCCTACACACATAGGCTTTTCAAAAAAATTTCAAGTCTCTAGCTCATCGGGAAGTTAGTTTAAAATCAGTTGCAAAATTTGTACCGAACAGACAGACAGTCAAACAGACAGACAAGAAAGCAAGCTAATAAAAACGTGGTAATAAAATGGCACACACTTGGTTGCCATACTTAAAGAAGTATTTTTATGGGTTACGTAATTTATGCGAATATTTTCCAGAGTATAATGACACGCATTTGGTTTTTATTATATCTCCAGTACTCTAAATAATTGCACCCCGGGGGACGCGCATTTTATAGCGTCACTAAAGCTCATGGGAATAATCCGAGATAAAAATGGCGCACTCCTGACTGCTGCGTACCATGCGCTCCACATAATCTACGGCATCCAGTGACCTACTTCACACAGCGGTATCATTTATGAAAGCATTTCATGTCCGATCGATTCCAAATAAAAAAGTTATTCCACTGTCATTCGAGGATTTTGTAAAAATTAGAAAAAATTGTGTTGTGATTTAAAAATAAAAGCGCAGCACTGTTTGTTGTTATCAAAGTCCAAGTTTGCTGTACGAATTCGAGACTGCAATCTAATCGGAAGCATTCCAAATATTTGATGACTGCGCCGAGCGAGATAATTCACGATGTTTCTAAGATTAATGGAAAGATTTCGTGGACGTTATGATCGTCGTTGCGCGAGGTCAGGGTCGATTAGAAAGGGTCGAGCGAAGAGTATCGACTCACCGTTTCGAGGTGGGCGACAAATGGCGCAGCAGCGAGCGAGGAGCATCGCTTGCCGAAGTGATCGCAGTTTATTGTTGTCGATGAATTAAACCGGCTCGACCCATGACCCGTTTTATCGCCGATGAATAAAACATTATGGGAGGCTTGGCAACCGGTGGAAATAATTCGATTAACCTTTGTCGAATGCCAGAAGCTATCTCTCTTCCTCTTATTCTCTGCCCGCGCCCCCTTCTTCGCGACGTTCCACACCGCGAAGGAAATATTATTAAAAGAATTATCGACCGATCCCATCCGTGACAGACACAACATCGCCCGATGCCGCTTATCTGCCGATGCCGCGTAATTCCAAACGTGAACGTATTTGCTCTAGATTTTCCGTCCAAACCGATCGACGGTGGCAAACATCGCGCGCGCCGAGCATATACTACGTACCGAGTTATTTTATCTGAGCGAGAGCTTACGATGATCACATGCATCCAATTGGAAAAATGCTCAATTGCTCGTAATCGTCTGTGCTCTCGAGACATCTGTCCAATGGATGCGATATTTTAATTAGCGCTGATTTTTAACGATCGATAGATTCCTTCCGCGGCACGAAATAAATCCTGAGTCAGTGGAAAGAGGTCAGTAATCATCTTATCTTACGTGTTCACATAGTGCGTAAGTAGTAGACTGCGCATCTCCGTGCAAGATAAAAATGTTCTGCATTGATTGCGGGAATAAAATAAAAATTATTTCTCATTTTTAGTTTCTTAAAAAACTGTAAACTGCGAATTTAATTTGATTTAATGTAAACTATGTATGCATGTGAATATGTACTTATATACTGTAATTTACTTCAGTGCAGCAGAAATAGATCTCAGTTGAGATCTGAAATGCTTAAAAAATAAAAAGAAAATAAAAAAAAAATAATGAAAATTGATTTCATCCCTCAATGACTTTATTGCTTGTTAAAGACAATATTATTCTTCAATTTTTCTAATCGTCTCTTACAACGACGGATTTTATGCAGAAAAGTAGAAATATTTTCATATTATCAAGAATCAGACGATTTTAGTTTTATCTTACACAAAGATTCGCAGTCTAGTTATTATTTTAGCTTAAGGTTAGTGTGACAAACAACGCGATTTATGAAAGGACCAAATATACGATTTACGTAATTCGACTGGTTGAACAATGAGCGCCTTTTGAAGTTCGATCTCCGCCCGGCAAGAAGACAGTTCCATGAAAACTGACAGACCCCTGTATAGCACCGGTTCGCCTAGTTTCCCAAAGGAAGCAGAGCCAGGCTTTATTTTAGCAATGACAACGCTGGGAATAGCGTCCGATTGTCGATCAGCTGAGAATAAAAAAGCGAGAGGAGAGGCATAGCCGAGTCCTGTCGCTCGAGGTCGGCATTTCTATTTCTAAGTTCCGAGCGAAAACAGATCTGCGTGGAGGAGAAAAACGTTCCGACGCCACTGGCCGCGCGAAGACACGTGCACGTGTTTGCGGCCGAATAGATAAATGCGTTCATTAGGAAGATTAGCATGCGACCCGTGGCGGCGGAACGCCGCCAGGTAATTGAACCAAGAAACGAGAAACAAAAAATTGGAAACACGCGCGCAGGCCTTCCAGAACTTTTGCCCGGAATCAATCACCTCACGCAATTTTCCAACAAATTTTTCGTCATTCTGCGACATTCACTGCCACGTTTCCTAAAAATCAGAGACCAAATCGCCTATCCAGAATTGAAACTCACTGATAGACTGCGGATTTTATGCATTTATGACAAAAATGGGTATGTACAATTTAAAACAGTGGAGGTATTAAAAAGATTTAAGGCCACTGGTGTATTAGTTTCACCTTAATAAGATAATTAGAAAGAAAAATGAAATTGTGTTATATGACTCCTGTGTCTTGCAATCAAGGCAAACATTTTTTATTTTGCATAAAGATCCGCAGTCTACTCATTGAATTTTATTCGAATCGAAGAAAAATTAATTTTAAATCGAAATGCCACCCCTAAACGGAAGAAAGAATTTTATTCCCCCAAAATTAAAAACTAATTGAACGATCGAAATAAAGAAGGGAAAGAGGAATTGCGTATTTTCGGCGGACCATCGGCGTCATCGACGATCCAGTTTGTGTGCGAAGCATTCTGGGAAGCATCGCCGCCCTTACGAGGTTTCCAAGAATACTTGGGCTGAAGAGCTGTCAGAGAGCGATAAATGAAAGCTGAAGTTTATAATAACCGAGCAAAATTCCGAGACGTAGACAATCTATTAACCTTCTATGTTCCGTTGACCGAGAAATATATCGGCTGGCCTTCCAGCTGACTGATAACGCAAAAAAGCCGAGTCTACATGCTCGATTACATGACAATCGTGATGATTACACGTTCGGCAAGACTCTGGTCGTCTTTTCCAAATTTCAGCAAACGTCGTCTACTTGTGCAACTGTTCAAACAGCTCGCTAACAAGGAAAGAAGGCGAGCTATTTGATTACATATTAATTAGAAAATAAACTCCATTAAACTGAAACTGTTACACGAAATCGAGAGCGATTACTACCTTCCCCTTCTACGACGCTACTCACCAAGCCTCCGCCGCGGGCCGGTCACGTGACGCGTCGTACTGACAGAGAGGGGGTAACCTTTTCTCCACGATTCGTGCCCCCTCCCCTGGCGACACTGCGTGCGCCACGTAATCGCGTTATCAAATGTTTTCCTCGGGAAACGCACCGGTTGTCGCACGCGAATTTATTGCCAGAGATAATCGACGATATATCGCTGTTGCCAGAACGATTTCGGAATTGTTCGCAAAGCGGCGCCGTTTCCGATCGACGTGGGAGACGTCGTTCTCTCTTTTTATCGCTTCGATCGCGTCGAAAACGTTTAGATTGGTCGGTTCCACGCTGTTGGCCGAGCCCGATATCGTCACGGACACAATGACACGATAAAGGCAATCAGTACCACGGGAGCGGGCGCGTTTTAATTTAATCGCTAATCCAATTACAGGTTGGTCGACCGTTCCGAGGAGCTTTGCGTCACTGCGGGGGTTGCACGCCAGTGGGACGGCCAATAAATATTCTAGCGGGTGGTCGGACGGCTCTTCTGGATCACGGGGTGCCTTTTACGGTGCATAGGTTGTGTTACCTTTTTCCGCATCGCGTGTCCTCTATCGTTCGAATCCGACTCTTTTTATTGAAGGATAGGGCTATTGTTAGACCTCCGTGTAAAACGTCACAAACGCGGAACCGCCCACTGCTAGAAAGTATGCGCTCGATTTGGTATTAAATACACCAGCCGTCACAATGACGTTGACAAATTTATCAACCCTTCGTAATCAGATCGTTACGCAAAATACATATTTTCTAGTCTCATTATCAGACATAGAAATTAGACACACAGAATTGTTCATCAGACGACATAAATTTCCGTGTGTGTTCTTTCGTAACCGATATTTAAATTTTAAATCGAATTAGACGTACATCAGACGAAATGTTTTAGCAACCCTTCAGTGCGCGGTTTTAATTTTCTTTCCCTCAATATAATAACCAGATTATTACGCAAAATAAATATTTTCTAGGCTCATTGTGACACATAGAATCAGACACACACTAAATTGTTCATCAGACGAGATTAACTTCTGTTCTTTTGTAACCAATGTATAAACTTTAAATCGAATTAAAAATTTCCGAACCGCCAAGGTCACAAAGTTTAATAAAACAATTCCAAAGCGATATCCTTATCGAAAAGAAAAAAACAGTTCTTCACGAATTCACGTGAATCCTCGCTCATTCACGAACGCGCAATCTAGCCAGTCGATTTCTAAAATTCTCTGCTCCGATTGTCCCTAATCGAAACTCGCGTGACTGCGTAAACAGTGGTTCGCCCGATCAAAGCGTCAATATCGACGTACGGATACATGCACTGCTAATACGTAACAACCAAGTGAAATTATCGATCGCGATGAACTTCGACACCGTTGCGCATCGATTGACCGGCTCTCGATCACGAACGCGTAATTACCATTTCGATATCGAGGCAGCGTACGCCGCGCAGCCTTCGTCGATACGATCGGAAAAACGTATTCAATCGTAGAAAAAGTAATCGTACGCGGCAAACGACTGTCACTCAAACTGTTCACATAGTTGCGCAAAATGTTACTATCCGCTATCGAGCCGCACGATAAAATTCACAATGTACGAAGAAGAATACGAATACGTTTTCGAACGTTGAAAATGTATATTTAAAAAGTCGTGCATAAAAATCTTTATAAAAAATGAAAATTTATTTTTTTTAAACTAACACCAATGATAACACTGTCCCATTAGAGTATTACCCCTAACTGTAAACTCTTTATTTTGTACTTATTGAAATTATACAAATGCTTCCATTAGAAATGATTCAATAAATTTCTTATTATAAAAATTCTGTGAAAAATCTAAATAAATTCAGTCTTGTAATTATTTATAAAAGAATATATATCCGATACATTTTTTACCCGATACGGTTAGTGTTAAAAACAGGTAAAACATCATCACAATTAATTATTGAATCACCACGTACACATAATGCTATGTTGCGGTGTAATATTTTTTTTTCAACAGCGAAACTCGCGATGTTTATCGAACACTTTTTGCCGCGGGTGATAGAAAAAAAAGGAAGGCGAAACAGGATCGATGAGGATCGATGAGCGTCTACTTACGATCGATCCGGGAGCGGAGTCATCGAACCGGACGTGGTTCACCTCGATCGGGTAACAATGCATTAACTAGATAATAGCATAGTCCTGCGGACCGTTACAATGCATCGCGTCGAGTGACGTAGTTTACCACCGAAAGACTTTTTGCAAGGTGTTACGACGGTCATGCACGTATGCTTGTACGCGTGTACACGCTGTACTACATTCAATCGCGCTGATAAAAGTACGCACGAAACTGCCTGTTGTCACTCGCGATTGACGTCACGATGACACTTGTTTGCCTCGACAGCGGTGTGTACACTAATCGATAACGATGAACAGTCGTCCGGTCTGAAAATAGCCCCGGCGATTTCTCAATGAAGATTTTCTTCGCTAAGATGCTCCGATTGATCTGCCCACCCAACCCTGGGCTGCCTTCAGCTTCCCCTGGCTTATCTACCTAACATGAATTAGGGGATAACGTGCTGTCAAGCCTGCTGAAGCAGTGTGAAAACCTCCCTTCAGTGGCGAGACCGTTTCTCAAACAATTTTCATCATTTTAATCATCTTTGCAACCGATGCACCCTCGTCATCCCTTAACTCCTTGTGATTAACAGTACCTATTGTTTAATAAATTTTTGACAGAAAATAAAAATTCTCTGCGTAATCATTGCAACAAACTGGAAAGAATACAACAGCTTAATCCTTTAAGGGTTTTCGCTGTTTTATATTTGATATACTCGTTTTTATTAATCATAACTAGATCTTTATGCAAAGTAAAAATTGCCGGTATCGATTGCAAGGAATAGAAACCAAACAGAATGTTATTTCTTCCCTCAATCATTTTAATAGATGAGAAATCATATATTGACATCTTCGATTATTAAAATTTTCCTGCAATTTTCAATTTCCTCCAACTTTCACTATATATTGCTCATTCGTGACCTCAACACAACCAAAGTTCAACTGTTGTATGTTCAACTATCGTCACCTATCTCTTCATGACTAACACTATTTTTCAACCCACTGTCATCGCGTTACTCTCCTCTCCAACATCCAGAATACCGAAGTTCAGTTATTGCACTCTCGTTTATCATCCCCTAGTTTCTCGCGACTGACATAATTTCCCAACTGCGATCAACAAGAGACTGCGGATCTTTGTGCGAAATAAAAGTTGTCTGATTTGGCGATAAAACCGTAATAATTTTAACAAGTCAGCATAACAATATTTAATTCTTGTAACGATTTTAACAAGTCAGCATAACAATATTCAATTCTTGTAACGATTTTAACAAGTCAGCATAACAATATCCAATTCTTGTAATGATTTTGACAAGTCAGCATAACAATATTCAATTCTTGTAATGTTCGTACATGTTTGTATTCGACCAATCCATTTTTGTATTCTGCTTCAGATTGTAAATTTATACAATAAATCTCGTCCTTCATTCTTTCAAAATGGTCTTCGGGAACGCAACAACTCAAATAATAAATGTCTACTGTGAATGAATAATTCATTTTCCACAATGATCCGCAAGCAACATAAAATTTTCAAATTTGGTTTTATGGGAGCGTGGCAGTCACGGAGCTGCTTCGATCGCCCCCGGCGGTCTGCGTCAATCGAGAGAGACAAGAGAGAGAGAGAGGGAGGGAGAGGGACAACGAAGCGAAGACGACGCAGGCGCTATCCGAATTTGCTCAGCCAGTTTTCAACCAAACGGGACGAGACACTGTCAATAATCTCGAAATTCTTGGTGCGGCGGTAGCGACGGTGCTTCGAATCCTCGACGAAAACGCGACGCCGCGAGTGTCCAAGGTTACCAACGATAAATCGATCCGCGACGAGCCAGTCTCTCCGACGATAGTGGAGCCTGAGAGTAAAACGTGCGAGGAGCACCGATGTTTGCCGAGACCGGAGAAAAAACAGACTTTACCGGTTAACGAAGTATGCGAGTCGGACATCCGTGAGCTTACTGGCCGCTTGACACTGTCAATACCTGGTAGACAGCCTGGCGCTACGAAGCCTTCCCCAATTCGCCAGGAATCCCGCCAAAATAATTTTCGTATCTACCTTCGTTCTTGTCCCTTCTATTATCCAAATTTATTTTATCCCGCTCTTTCGCAGAAGTCGTAGCTGTGGAAATTGTGACTGGAAACTGTGTTAATGATTATTTTAGCGGTATTTCATAATATAGCATTTTTCATCTTCTTTCGAAAGTGAATTTTCTACTAGCTTGTAGAATAACAAGTTTTTTTCTCGTTTTTTGCAACTCTCACAATATAAGTACATATATTAACAAATAATTATATTTTCTGGTCTGGTTACTTCCTCGAGCTTGTCAGAAAAGAAACGTCAGGATAAAAACTTGCTACCACATGCAGGACGTCTTCGCGACATTGAAATTGTGTAAATTCGACATCACTGTCGACAGGCGACATAGACAGTTGCATAGATAGATGTTCGCAAAACAAAAGTGAACATGACACTCCAAATGAGTAACTAACTGTCTTGTACAATTAGCGCAACATTCTTTTGTGACACTGGCTGATTGATTTATCTCCCTTCAGAAACATGTGGAACAGTGGCAGTGCAGTAGACTGCGAATTTTATACATTCATGAAAAAAATTGGTGGGTGTAATATAAAACAGCAAAAACATTAGACGAATTTAATGCTACTGTTATAATATTGTCAATCTATGAAACATTCAGATAGACAGTTTTTATTATCACCGTTTGCCTGTCTGTTCGGTACAAAATTTTGCAATTGATTTTAAACTATATAACTTCCCGATGAACTACAGACTTGAATATTTCAACATAGCTCAGGACTGGATAACAATGCAATATTTAAAAAAAAATGTTTTAAAAGCCTATGCGTTTAGGAGATATAAACTATTAAATTTAACTGTTAAACCTCCCCGCGCGACGCTCAGTAGTACGTGAACGCGTTCAGCGATCCCCACTCCGCGCAACAGCGCTCCCTACTCCACTACTCACTCAGTTTGACTCAGTATGCGTTCGAGCTCAGTGTGCGTTCGAGCTCAGTGTGCGTTCGAGCTCCGCGTGCGGTGTTTACAAATTAACTACGTATAATTATACTATAATGTTTTTGTTTACCAGGCGAAAGAACAGTTACACCAAGGTTCTCCGTCGAACATTTATCTTTGACATTTTACCACGGCGTTTGTTTCCGATATGACGCGGTCGCAATACCGTCTGAAATTTACTACATGTCTCTGTTATAATCTCATCAAAATGTTTAAAATCGATTGAAAAATTTCACACACACAAGGCTAAAAAGCAGAAAATAATTTTATTTAAATAAAAATAAATTTTTAAAAAATACCACGATTTTATATAAGACGGACTAAAAAGTATAAAATAATTTTTCCTAACCCCGTACAGATAGCCCTGAAAATTTGTGATTGCGAATTTTTAATAGCTATGTAAATACTTGTAAGATTTAAAACGAAAAACGTGGGGCACAAGATAATACATAGTAAGAAGTGTAGAGAGCGGCTGCCGTTGAGAAAACTCGCACAACAGTTCATATCATTTGCATTGCAATAAAATTGTTACTGATTTAGGTGAACTATTCATGCATCAATTATCTATTGCATGCGCCCCACGTTTTTCGTTTTAAATCTTACAAGTATTTTCATAGCTATTAAAAATTCACAATCACAAATTTTCAGGACTATGCGTGGGGGGCTAGAAAAACTTATTTTATACTTTTTATTCCGTTTTAAAAACGTGGTATTTTTTTCGTAAAAAGCAGTCTTAGTGACGAGTAACAAGATTTAAAAAACTGTTGATACACAAATTAATAATTTCATAGAATATCCTCGAAGAGAGTCTTTCCTGGTTCTGATCAATTGATGATATCAACATTGTTAAACAATTTTCCTAACATTTTTTAATGGTTGCTATAAATATTCATCTTTCATTGTTCTTTATGCGGACAATAAATATAAATCTCTGCCTCGTGCCGCGGATTGTCAGCAGTAATTGAGTTCCTAACATTTTTGAATGATTGCTATCAATATTCATCTTGCATTGTCCTTCACTCGGTCAACGAATAGAAATGTCTGCCTCGTGCCGCAAATTGTTAACAATAATTCACCATGTACAGCTAATCGCGAACAAAGTAGCTTACTCAAGAGGTTGAAGTGCCCCCAATCTCGAACAACAAGTGTTAACCATTCACGGAATCGCAAACGCCACGTGAGACGCCATCGACGAGGTCGTGCTCGAAAGTTTTAATGATCGCACCAAGACGTCGGAAGCTTGAAAACAACTGAATTACTTGGTCGCATGAATCAACGTAATCGTTCCGCGAGCACTACCGCGTCATTGCATCGGTTTTCACAATGTTGTTCGCACGAGTCTTACTACGTACGACTGAAACTTAATGCGCGGCTGACGCGTGTCTTTCGTCACGGGTTCTTGACGTTAATTCGCGACTTTTTGGCGAAAACAAAAACGGTCGTAGCTAACAGGGTTTGCTTAACGAGCAACAAGCTGATAAGAACGACTACTTACTCGTGAGTCATTGAGTTGCTCGGAGGATCGCATTGGAAGCGCCACAAATTAATTGAACATAATTGAACGTGTTGCGCGAAAAAACGCCTCTCCATTTCGCTAGTCATCGGGACTAAATGTTGCACGCCGACGACCAGCGTAATTAAAATTCCATTCCTCTCCAAGTTTTTCCTCTTCCTCTTTCATATAAATAAAATCTAATTGTTCCAGACGTAACGCAGAGAACACATTCACTGTCTTCGCAAGTATATTATTCGAGATTCCCCGCCAGCGATATGAAAGTATTTTTTCTTTCGAACACTATGAGGTTGTTGACGATATTATTGAAATTATGGTTTAGTCAATCTTTTATATGTTAATTTTATGTTACGTATTTTTCTACCTAATTCTCCGAGATCAATATCGATATTTTATTGTAACTTGGTCCCAAGGAGGTTATTGCATTTGTTTAGGTGGACAATACCATTTATGCACGCGAGTATTATTATTATACTGCGGATCTTCATGCAAAATAAAAATGTTCTGCATTGATTGTGGGAAGCAGGAGTAACATAAAAATTGATTTCATCCCTTAACGACTTTGTTACAGTGTAGACTTTGTAGACGTGTGGTTTTTTAGTGGGACACACTACGCCTTCTGGCCGTACGTAAATGTCTTTTTTCGCACGTCTCTAAAGAAAAAAAAAAAAATTCGAAACAGCAGTGTGTGACCATTTATGGAATTTTTCGGCGAACTGTCCCTCCGAACTCGATTCTGCGAACGACTCCTGGGCAAACGGGTTTAACAGAGCCCTCGAAGCCGCGAACAGGGGCTTTTTATCAGTAGACAGCTAGACAGCTGTTCAGGAAAGGGGAACACCTGCGAAATATACTGGCGCGTTAATGCTCGCCGCTGCAGCGTATCGATCTGGGCCACCTACGCGGGCAGATAACGCGAAACAGAGATGAGATTGGAACGGTGTTTTGCGAGCGCGCGCGCGCACGTTGTCTTATCTTGTTTCTCGCGCGAATCGTAAATATCCGCGGCGCATAATATGTTATTGTGACATTACCGATTAACCCTTTTGCACGCGACCATTTTTTCCCGAACGTGACGCACACCTGGGCTGAATAGGTGTTCACGGAGCGTGATTTACGGTACGAGGCTTGTTACGGTACGTCACATTTTTTACGGCCAATCGAAAATGTCTTCGACGCCTGCAGATATCTCCGCGATCGAATCGCGAGCTGTACCGTTAGCGAAACTGGTGTGCGGAATCGGTGGTGTCGACCGGCTACTGCTGAAAATTTATTTGTTTAATGGCACATTGCCGCTTTCCTCAAATTCATGAACGTTATGAATTGACATGCTCAATGCTAGCGCCAGCTACAACGTAGTTGCCACTAATGTCCCGAGGCTGTTTAAAATTTGAAATGGAAATAAATGGAGTGAATTATGCGTAAAATTCCTCCCTATCCCGGGAAGCCCGATAATAAATAAAACTACTACAGGCGCCCATTAATATGCCTCGGGAACCACCGGTGTAAATTACTTTTCCGACGTCCCGTCCACTTTTCGATCGACGTATCAGAACGCGCGACATTCTCGAAAAGAGATAACGACGTTATCGAAAACAATTGTTTATTCATACGCGCAACTAACTATTTCTTTAACATTGACGTTCCGCAGCTAGCTGTGAATATTCATCGGTGTATAAAATGCTCGAGTTTACCATACAATTAGACAGCTAGAAGAATCCATTTCCGATAGATTGGATCGGACATGGAATATCGTCGGCGTGTCTTAGACCGCGAAGCGGAGTCGCGCGACGCTAAGCACAAAAGGCTGTGTCTAAATGTGTCAACGCATTCCGCTTAATAACTCCCGTGGAATGCAAGGAATCGGTCGCGACGTAAAAACCACACGTAATCCGAACGTCCAAGGATCGTCGCCGAGGTATCCTTGAGAACGGAGCAGAAATTCAGCTCCCATGGACGCTCCTAAAACGCCTAACAATCGAAAGTTAAGGTTTGCTTCGTTAATGAGACTTCTCCGTCGACTCTCAGGGGACCGATGCCGACCATTATCCGATTAATTACCACTAATTAACACTCGCACGCGAAAATGTTCCTTTTCGCACACGAGCCAGGGTCTAATTCGGTGGCCTACTTCGCAAACTCCCCTAAACAAAGAGATCGTCGCCTTGAAAAACGTTCCTGGGAGAAACGACAACGATTTGACTGTACATTGCAATACATTTGTCAACGCATGTGCTCCTCACAGTGAATTTTAACTAACGAAGAATTTGCATACACAGTCTAGCAACAACTATTTACACGATGTCGTAGAAAAGATCTAAGCTGCTTCGTATTTTACAGTAACATAACAAACTGAAACGAAATAAAAAATCTATTTTCTATTTCAAATTTAATATTTTTACCACGTTTTTATTAGCTCGCTTTCTTGTCTGTCTGTTTGTTTGTTTGTTCGGTACAAATTTTGCAATTGATTTTAAACTAACTTCCCGATGAGCTAGAGACTTGAAATTTTTACTATTTGAAGTTGCACCTTCAACTTTTTGTCACAAGAAGCATAAGATTCGCTGTCTAATCATCGAATACGAGCAAAACATTGCATAACGGGCGAGGTTAGAACGTGAACATTGAAATTTACAAAATGAACGACAGTCGGGTAATTTGCACCATGCGGCAATGTAGGAAGAGATCGAAATCGCTCGGTGTTCTCTAATCGACTTGAAATGCATTATTGAATAGGTGCAAAATATCGAATCCACTGCACAGTTCAGGGGGTTAAAGACTAATTAGATGTCTCCTGACCCGATCTGCGACTGCGGACCGTTAATCCGGTTGTTTACTGGTTTCGAATGGCGATCGACGAGCACGCACCGAGGTGCGAGTCCGCGGCAATGAAGTCAAGGTTCTCGGCGCAATTGCAACTTATTCCACGGAATTGCAGCGGCGATCTAGCCGCTCCGACCTGTAAACAAGTTTCATATTCATGCTAGCATCACGTGCTACCCGATGCGATGGGCCGATTATATCTACCTAGCGCGCGTCGGTAACGTACAACGCTGCCAGGGAACGGTGAAAATACGCTGCCGTATTGAACGTGTCGCGCAGAGACGATCGTTGGATCATAGATCTTTCCCCCTACTATGGAAGCCATTCGCCTATGTCGATCTCCAGGAGGCGATAGTATCAATTTTTTTAAATAATACAACTTTCATAGATGGTACTGGAACATTTTAGACAAAAGTGAAGATCCAAGCTAATACAGTAAATCCTCTATAAATGCAAAAGCCTCGGGGAGATTCGTTTGCATTTATCGTAGACGGGATACTATTTATTTGAGCTTCGAAGGCCGAGCCGAACGTGGAGAAGAACAGCGCGTATAAAAAAGCCACTGCGACTCTCCGCGTCTCTTCCTTTCCCATACGCTGTCCTTCTTTGCGTCCGAAACGTTCATCGTCATTTAAACCACTAAATACAGTTGAAATTATATCGTGTTTGGTCTTACTTTAATCAGAAAAGTGCCACAAATAGATTGGTGAATAAAAAGTAAACAAACAGATTTAGTTTCATTCATATAAAAATTCTTTTAAAAAATCTGAAGGTGGGGTCTCTGGGACCCCACATTACCTTGCGAAGGTTAAGATAATTTCATTTGACTCCTGTTTGCTGCAATTGATGCAGTAAATGTTCTATCACTGAGGAACACGTGTTTGTTTCGGATAACAGAACAGTTACGTACTTAGAATTGGTTACAGTGTTACATAAAATCTTTAGTGGATTGTACAATAAATCGTGTTACACGTGGACCGTTTTAGACTGAACTGTTCGCCCGTGAAATGTTTCCAAACAATGAAGCACGTATCCACACAGTTTCCACTGTGTTTATACGCTGCCTAAATGGAATGTGAAACAACGTTAGCTCCACGTTTAACGTGTTAGACAATAATTGAAACATTTCGGAAGTGAAAACAAATGAATAGTGGCAGAGGTTCCGATAAAAGTTGTCTCGAAAGTCTCGGAAAATAAAGAAATAGGACAATTGTAAAAGCTACTTAGAAGTAAGCCATGAAGCTAATTCAGATAAACGTAACCTATAGCGCAGCCTCCGAGTTATTTAGCTACTGTGCTGGACTAGGTCATCATCGATGTCCTAATTCGAGTAATAAATCGTGCTGTGCATAGATCATCTTAAATTGAACTGTTTACGTGTGGAACGTACTCATACGATGGAAAAATTAAATAGAGATACATGTTCAGATAATTGTGCATTGAGACAAACTTCAATGTTAAGCTACGTCCACGCCGAAGCAAGTCTTCTATCATTCAGCAAAAAAAGAAGGCAACAAAAGGTGACAAAAAATTGCTCGTTTCTTCGATTACGTTACTCTTGAAAACTATACACGAAAGTTTAAAAAAGACATGTGCTAGGAAGTATACTCTTACTCCATTTACTCTGCAGTTTACTTACTCTGCAGATTGCTCTTTAAGCAACCATAGCACCTGAACCATTGATCCTACGGGATCGAAACTTCGATCTGCAGCCGCCCTGGGTACAAATCTACTGGACTACATACCAAATACATCATAATTTATAGGATTCCCTTTTACAAAAGATCTTGGTTAAAGTGGTAATTAAAAATCGATTACAAGATATGTAAAGAGACTAAAAAGTAGAAAGTAAAAAAATATATGAAAAATAACGTTTTAAAAACCACGCTTATATTAAAACGCACTAAGAAGGAGAAAATAAATTTTTTTAGACATTAGTGACTATAAATAAAAGCGTGGAGCGCGCCCACGAAGATTACGTCAATATAGTTTAGCGCTTCACGCTTTTATTTATAGTCACTGATGCCTAAAAACTTATCTTCTCCTTTTTAGTGCATTTTAATATAAGCGTGGTTTCTTAAAAGTTTTTTTTATATATTTTTGATCGCGTTTCATCGTCGCTTAACATTACCAGTGCCGATGGCAGTAGAAATGAAATATTTGGAAAAAGATTTTATGTGTCCGGACTTGAACAACTTCTCCTACGGCGTGCCAATGCATCATCGTTACACACAGGAGAGGCGCGAGAGATATTTCCGATCGTTCGCGAAAAATATCCTTGAGTTCGGCCAACCCGTGTCGTGCCGCTAATTTCAGGCGTGCAAATATAATTAGAAGCTTTATTGCGAAGCGGCGCGGCGCGGCGTCCGAAATTCGTCTGCTGCGTAGGCAACTCCATCGTTCTATTGCGAATAATGATCTCAGTGAGACGCTCTGCGTTAATCAGCTTCGGGAGTTAATTCGGGATTCTCCAGAATCTCGGGATTCCGAGCATAGTGGAGAACCTCGAACACCTGCAGCTGGTGAAAATAATTAATAAAATAAAATAATTAAACTTCTGCTTCTCGATGCAGACCGTTTTGCGTAAAGATTCGCAACTAGCGATTTCTTCAATATAATGTATATCGCTCGATCAATCGATAATCTCTGTTAGGGTTCGTACGCGTGCACCTTGAACGGTATCGGCACCGCGCAAAAACGCTCGCGAATTGGAATTAGTAAGCGCATAGTCGCGCGTGCCAGGCGGTTCGACCGACCGCGTGGTGTCAAGGCCAAGCCAGGCGTATACTTCCCGCGTTGCAGGTGGGTGGATGTCATCGACCCGCTTGGTGCATGTGTCTGCGTCGTCGCGTGGAATGGCGTCCGCTCGCGACGCTGTCTTTGGGGCGTCGGCGTCGGTACTTTCTTTGTTGCGTATCAGCCCGTTCCGTTGTGCTGGGTCGCGCGAAAACGCGGATCCCTCGAGCGAGAAGCCGGGACGGAAACGAGGTAAACGTCCGTGCACCGCTCGGCGTGCTCGATTATGGCGAACCACGATCCCGAAACGGTCTGATGCAACCAGAGAGAGAAATATTTGGCACACGACGCGGAAAACTCCGTCGCGCCGCGCCGCGTAACTAACGGGATCGACGGATGAATAGAAGACACCTGCCGCGAACCAACTCTTCGAGAAGATCGCCCCAGACCCTCTCTAAGCTTCATCAAAGTCGAGAAACGACCTAATTCGAGCTGTATACACGGTGAAAAAAAAACGATGAATATATTTTTGTTGAATCTCAGATTTGAAGGTGTTCAGCTTTTTCTATGTCATCCTGGAACAACAGGCTTCGTCAAAATTGGGGGCCATGAGACCACGCCCACCAGGTGGACACTTATACAAAAGTAAAAAGATAACTAAATAATAAGATTAGATGATTGCGCATAAGTTCGTGCCCGACTTGAAAATAAAATTTAATAGTTAAATTTTAAAGAATACCACTTTATTAATCAATTATACATATAGTCATCATTCTTTTCTAATCGGAGAAAATTTAACAATTTTTTTATATTAAATCTTTAACCAATCTTTAAAATTTAACCATTGAATTTTATTTTAAAATCGGGCACGAACTTATGCAATCATCTGATATTTAAATGGGTGTAGTTCAGTCGTAGACTCAGATCGTCCTGGCCCCGTAAAAATCGAGAGCACCGAGGCCACGCCTGCCGGGTCACTTCATACCCAACAGAGAAGTAGATAGTTCTCTCTGTCATTGGTTACATCAAAATCACATTAGTCGTGAGCAACAGAAAAATTTCCTGAGAAGAGCAACTTGCATCTACAATAGAAGCACCAAAATCCACCATACTTTCAGAAGTAGGCGGGGTTTTATTGTTCTGGGCGGAGCCAGAGCAGTGCCCCACGGGGCAATCTACGCAGGTTCTACATTTAAAACGGATACGTCTGGGAATATTTTATATCCATTCGTTCGTTGTACGAGTCTCGTGCGTTTCATCTATTTCGGTTGCCTTAAACAAATCTTCAACTCCGCTGTGCAAAGTTCAGAAATAGTTTGCACAAAAGATACTGGTGTAACACTTCATCCAATAATGTATTACACTTTAGGAGCTGTGTGTCCACTTATAACTCCACGCTTTAGGAAAGTACATTTCGCCAACACTCTCATCACTAGATTCTCATTCCGAAAGACGTGGCAGAGTTAAAAAAAAAAGGGGAACAGAAGTTTTTGCAGCAGTAGCTGTGAGAGAATCAAAACAGTCGAGCCGCCTGAAAGGGGTTCAGGATGAACGAACAATTCGCAAGTATCACAAGAGTGGCGAAACCCGCGACCGCTAATCAGCCATCCTCGAACCGAGCGAGCCCATTCCGGAACAATGGTCTCGTTTCTAGCCGGGATAATGAAGCCGGCAATAATTACCGGGAACCAGAGGGGAAAAAGGCCGCGGTCGTGGCAATTTAACGATGATCGTTTCGCGGCCCGTCGCGTCGCGTTAATGAACAATCTCGTGCGTAGCCGGCAGCAATAATGAACGCGGCGGGGCTATAAAAAGTGCGTGCGTTCGGCGTGCTTGTAATCAGCCAGCGAAAACGTGTCGCACGTCCCTGACACGCGAACCACTATAATCATGACGAAAGTGGCGTCCGAGCACAGATAATACACTATTACAGCGTCCGCAATGGTACACATATAGAAATCAGATCTACGACCCGGTAAATGTTGCGCCATCCGGACACATTTTGCGTGGGCGTCGTGAAACGATCCGTTTTACTACGTCATTGACGGTCAACGTCATACCATCAATTAGATAAGGGTTGAAGGAAGTCACGTGTGACCTCCGACGTGTAATCCGATGATGCAAACTACAGTGGAATGACAGCAAGATTGCTCGGCTACTAATCTAATCTAAACGATAGCCGGTCGATACTTCGCGCATGGTTGACATCCAATTTGTCAACGGGCTGGAACATCCCCTAACTGGATTACCAACGACTTGTTCAGCGAGATCCCGGATTTTTATGCAAATAAAAACGTCCCCGTTGATTTCAAGCTACAGCAGCCACGTAGACGTTCATTTGTTTTCGTAACAAAATACACAAAATACATCATAATTCGTAGGAGAAAGATACAAATTTTGAGTCCGGTAAAGTGAAGAGCAGCCGTATTTTGAAATTCTTCACAAATGTTTTCATCGTTTCCCATTTGATTCTGGAAAATAATAATGTTTTTTCACACGTCAGGTTTTTACGCTTCAGAGACACGTTTCCTCAACGCAGATGAAGATAGCGTCATCCTTTCCTGGACGTCTAATTTTAACTAATGAATCTATTAATACCCGTGACACGTCCAGAATCTTCATTGTTTTGTCTCGAACATTCATAACTTACGAAATGAACGTACAACGACTTTATGATAAATCCCACGTTTGTTTACCAGGTTCGCGCTGACGTGTACGAATGGACGTGGCACCGAAACGTGATATTGCGACTCGCTCGTTCGAGAGACTCGAAAAATGGCGGTCTATTTATCGAAAACAAACTGTATCCGCGCACCCATCAAAACCATCCGTTCGCTTTCACCCGGCCGAAATCGTTTCCGGCGCGGGAACATCAAAGCGATGCGTTCCGAGCGACCTACTAAATCCCTCGGTTTCGTCAACGTTCGCAACCGCAGCCGTTCGACGTTGCGAAAAATGTTCGCCGAGCAGATTTATTAGTTTATCGTCCGCGCCGTACTACGCACCATAGATAACTAGACTCACAACAACTGCATATATCTAGACCACTAAACAAACCGGAAACTGCAAGTCACTCGAACTGCGAGTCGATAATCCGCTTCCCGAGGAGCCAGTTCCGCTAGTTCAAATTTCAAAGTCGGTTAAGTAGGCAAACAGACGCAACGACAACGACACGTTGAAAACAGAGAATCATTGTCGGGCAAAATATGTACACGTTCTCGAAAAACAGCGTGACGCGCGGTTCCGTAACGCCGCGGAAGCGACAGTGGAAGACGTCGTTTATAATCAGACGTTCTGGGGCATCGGAATATTGATTCCCAATTGTTGGTTGTCGTACACAACCCTGGTCTATAGGAAATGAATCGTGTCACTGGTGCATCATAAGCTCGTAACAAAAACCCGGTACACACGTGGAAGGTAATCTCGTAGTCGTTTTTCGGCCTGACAGTGCAGTCTCATTCCACTGCGCTCGTGTTCCCTAGTCAGACTGCCACTCTTTATGCAAATGCAAATTTCGTGAGTTGCGTCAATAATATCTAGAAGACCATTTCTGGTAACATCTGCATAAAAATATTGCTAATATGCATGCTTTTAGAATATCGCACGTTTTACATTTTATCTCGGTTGCGAAAGTTGTGGTCGAATGCCTCGTGTTATTGTTAGCGTAAGTCGTTCTTTGCTGAAATCATTAACATATTTGCTGTCGCATATAATTGTCTTAATAACACGTGCGCCGAATCTCTGCCGCCAGAGTTGGGCAAAAAATTAATCAACGGTTGACGACTAAATTTCTACTTGAATCGTTATAATCGCAATTAACAAATAATCTCCTAGTTTAGTCGTTAATTGCGGTTAACGATTAAATACTTATTAATCGTCAATCGGATAATTGATTAGTGATCAACTGCTGAAATTTCGAAATGAAATACGTAATCAAAACTGTATGGATACTGAAATAATGTAAACAGAGTTTAGGTGTATTGTCATTTGGTCTATAATACCAATTAATAATTGAAGTTATTATTCCTGGAAAGCTACGACGATTGACGATTAAATCAATCGATTGAATCAATCGCCGATTTTTCGACGATTTCTTCATTTGATCAACAATTGACGATTAACTTCATCAATCGATTGAATCAATCGCCGATTTTTCGACGATTTCTTTTTTTAATCGTACACATTAATCAATCAATCATGATCAAAATTTTAATCGATTAATGCCGAACTCTGTCTGCCGCTGGAAGAAGTACTATTGCTTAAAACAATGACTGGATACATTAAAGATATATAAACTTTCTTTTTCGCATTTGGTCGACTATGAAAAAAAAAATTATTCTTAAAAGAAAAGTTCTAAAAAGCCTAAGAAAACTTCTTAGGCGCACCGCGTACACAATTTCTAGGCAGTGAACGAATCTAATCCGTCATGCTCCCAGGTGAAACGCTTCTCTGATCATTTCGGACTACACGACTCGGCGCATTTAGTGCGTCGTGCGTGTTTGTTTAGGATCGTGAGAAACGGCGCACTGCGAAACTGCGCGATCCGAATTAAATTCGACGACGTACATCGTCTTTGTTGGCGCCTGCACGGTAGCAGATACGAGTCACTTCCGGGCACGAGAGCGTCGCATCTCCCTGGCAGAGGGGATTCTTCGTCGAAAAATAGCTCCGTCATTAGCGCGAGCGTCATCAGCGGATGAGTCACTGAACGCTGCGATCACGCCCTCGTTCATTCGATGCCTGGGGAAGTAGTCATGCTCCTGTCGACCATATAGATCGTGGATCAAACGTAAACAACTTGCGCTCTTTACTCCTGGGAGCACGCTGGACTGCTCTGGCAGATATGTTTTACAGCGAACGACATCGGAGAAGGAGATACGAAGTTGTTGACACGATAATCAAGCGGTAAGTAATCAATGTTGGAGCTCGTTCGGCGCTGACGATAATTAACCCTTGTTTAGTCAACCGGGTACCCATTTACTGTATATCTTTCAACAATTTGTTAATGTTCCCCTAAAAAGTATTACAAAATTTCTCTGAATGTCCATTCTTACTCGCCAATACACAGTTAGGAGCAAAACTGATCACACACACTTTAAATCAGAATAACTTCTTTATGAATAGACCAACGACTTCCAGATAATAACGACGATAATGATGAAAACAATGACGTCTAAAAAATTAAAAAATAAAACGTAAAAATTTTTTACGTTCCGAAAATTTCATTGAAATTGGTTAATTGGTTTACGAGTTATAAACGATCAAAAGTGGTAAAAATTGCTGTTTTTCAAGATTTTCGGCCTTTTTGCCACTTTTGATCGTAACTCGTAAACCAATTAACCAATTTCAATGAAATTTTCGGAGCGTGTATAATTTATACGAGTTGACCAAACACATCTTTTACTATTGTTTTTCACAATTCCGACCAAATGCATATTTTCAACATATTTTTTAGACGCCATCTACTAAACTAATTCTTCTAGCCTTGCAGAGAAATTGAAGTCGTTTGGTCCATTCATAAAAAAGTTATTCTGATTTGAAGTGTGTGTGATCAGTAGACTGCGGATCTTCATGCAAAATAAAAAATGTTTGCATTGATCGCAGGACACAGGAGCCAAATAAAAATTGTATTTTTCTTTTAATGAGACTAACACATTGATGTCCTTAAATATTTTTTACATATCCGCTGCTTTAACTTGTGCGTACGCATTTGCTCCTAACTATACATTAATTTATAGTCTTATAAAATGAGAATTTGTGCAAACACGTTATATACAGAAAGGTTTTAAATAATCTATAGATTTTGGTTGACATACTTCAGAAGGGTTAAAATTGCAAAAGGTTAAAAAATAAATGTGTAAGGAACTTTGAAGCTATAGAAAATTTAGAACTTCGGAAAGGTCCATTGACGTCGCGCCTCATGCGGTGGGCGTGGCTCCGTCGGTCGCGGAGCGAATAGTGGCCCTCGGGGCAATGTGAGCTCGCGCCCACGACGAATTGTCGCCGGCACGGAACGGCCGATCGAGTTGCATAGTGACCACGTAATGGAAGAGATCTTTGATCGCGGAACCGTATCGCGAGATAACAGCGTCGCAGATCGAGGGATTTATGCAAAACGCGCGTACAAAACAACTCCTCGTCGGAAAATCCGTGACGGTGACGTAACGACACGGATTCAACGGAACTCCGTGGCAGATACGGCAAGCCAATTTCCCGACAGTAGGCTGGAGGAATCTGGAGGCGGGAATCAGCATTCCAACCGCCCAGAACTGACTCATCCATCTCGTCTCGCAACCCAGATCCGATTTAATCTGTGTGGCGGTGCCGTGCACGTCAACGGACGTCGACGGGAATACCCGCGACCAAACGAAACAATTTCTAGCACTGTGAACACACGGTCTCCAACCACCCGAGACCTTGACCGACGAGGAAATTGTTTTATCCCGCACAGAGCCTCGACTCGACAAGCGTAATTCTCCTCGGTGACGTTGATTAACGCTAGAACTACCAGACGAGACGATCGACCCACTTTACCTTTTTTATTTTGCAGTTGCTAGACCTTCGCGCAGAAAAAAAAATTTTTTTTTAAATACCACGTTTTTATATAAAACGGAATAAAAAGTATAAAATACTTTTTCCTAGCCCCCCACATACAAAATTTGTAATTGTGAATTTTTAATAGCTATGAAAATACTTGTAAGATTTAAAACGAAAAACCTGGGGCGCATGCAATAGATAATTGATGCGTGAATAGTTCACCTAAATCACTAACAATTTTATTGCACTGCAAATGATATGAACTGTTATGTGTGCGAGTTATCTCAACGGCAGCTACTCTCTACACTCCTTACTATGTATTTTACGTCCCACGTCTTTCGTCTAAATCTGACAAGTATTTACATAGCTATTAAAAATTCGCAATCACAAATTTTCAGGGCTATCTGTATGGGGTTAGGAGAAATTATTTTCTACTTTTTAGTCCGTCTTATATAAAATCGTGGTATTTTTAAAAAATTTATTTTTATTTAAATAAAATTATTTTCTGCTTTTTAGCCTTGTGTGTGTGAAATTTTTCAATCGATTTTAAACATTTTGATGAGATTATACCAGAGACATGTAGTAAATTTCAGACGGTATTGCGACCGCGTTATACCGGAAACAAACGCCGTGGTAAAATGTCAAAGATAAATGTTCGACGGAGAACCTTCGTGTAACTGTTCTTTCGCTTGGTAAACAAAAACATTATAGTATAATTGTACGTAGTTACTTTGTAAACACTTCACGAAGCTCGAACGCACACTGTGCTGTCTCAGCTCCTTCAGTGCGAAGCGGGTCAATGAAGTGGAGATGAGTCGGAGTGGGAACGCGTAGTGGAGTAGGGAGCGCTATCGCGCGGAGTGGGGATCGCTGAACGCGATCGCGTACTACTGACCGTCGCGCGGGGAGGTGTAACGGCTAAATTTAATGGTTTATATCTCCTAAACGCATAGGCTTTTTAAAATTTCTTTTAAATATTGCATTGTCATCCAGTCTCCTGAGCTATGTTTAAAATTTCAAGTCTCTAGCTCATTGGAGAGTTAGTTTAAAATCAATTGCAAAATTTGTACCGAACAGACAGACAAGAAAGCGAGCTAATAAAAACGTGGTAATAAAATAGGGGCAAATCTCAGGAAATACGCTCTTCGAATTTTTGTGCTAGTTCACAACTATCCCTCCTTTCTGACTGCGAACAATGGAGATATATTATGGAGTCCAAAATAATGACCATCACTTCCTGTGTCCATGCCCCGTTTCACAAACAATTAACGAATCTCCGACACACCGGATTTACATTGATTAATTGTGGGAACCTCGAATGAATTTGTACAGCTAATGAAACATTCACCTTTCGTCCAGACTTTTCCATTATAAATGCTTACGAACACGTAACGCGAGTATACGAGGCAAACAAAATTGACATAGCAGTTTAGTCGCAATCGACCTGAACGCGATGGAGCCGATACGGATACCGTGACACAATACAGAAGATCCACAGTGTGCCGAATAAAATGTGTTCACCCATTTTGATTTTACAATGCGATTTGATTGTTATTCATAATCTAAACTATTATACAGGGTGTGTTCATTCGAAAACTTTCCAACCGAATATCTCGAAAAGTATGAAAGCTATTGAAAGAGTGTAAAACACTGCACCCCTCTTTCCCCCTCGAGATCCTTGGTTTTACACTTTTTTTAATATCTTTCATACTTCTCGAGATATTCGGCTGGAGAGTTTTCAAATGAACACCCTGCATAGGTGAATCTTTTAAATGAAAATCGACAAGATCCAACTGCGCACAGGAGCATGCGGAATCAGTGGAACAAGGCTGCGAAAAAAAAAGATATTGAAATATGTTTTCCTGTTTGGCGCTCGGCTCGCCGATACATAATTTAGTTAGCTGTTACGAGGCACGGCTCTGAAATTGATAATTACCGGATTTCATTAAAACATCGCGACAGCAGGATCGTATTACGGAATGACACGGCACATTGCCTCGGGCGAGAAAGGAAACGGAGATACGAGATTAAAGGATTGAGAGAGAGGGAGAGAGAAGCGGAATCGAAAAGACAAAACTCGCCACGTTCATAAATGAGAAACGCGAAGTCAACGGCAGAAAAGGTTCCCGTGGAAACATACACACGACAAGCCTGCCGCAGGGAGCAGCTCGCTCGAGCAAACAAGTTTTTTCGCAAATCATTGACTGCACAACTGCGGTTGACTCGGATCTAGCCGGTGTGCGCCGTGACAATGACTATCGTGGAGGCAAGGTCGGACGATTGGAGTAGACAGACAGGAACGATTTGCAACGGAAAAGAAGCGGGAGAGGGGACAGCGCGAGGACGTGTAAACTGATGGAGAAAAATGATCAAGAAAAAGTGTTTTTCTCACGGGTAGAATTTTAATCTAGCCACCCCCGCAACAGGATTGTCGATTTTGATGTGAAAATTTCAACCGTAAAATAATCGTTGATTCAATCGAGAATAATTTTTCTAAAAGTGGATCAAACGCGAAGAAAAATTTTATATATTTTTTTTTAATGTGTCCAGTCATGGTTTTAAAGAATTCCGATGTGTGTTCCTCTCCCCGGCATGAACAAAAGCAAACGGCAGAGATTCAGCGCACGTGTCGATTAAGACAATTATACGCCAGCAAATATGTTAATGATTCCAGCAAAGAACGACTTATGCTAACAATAACACGAGGCATTCGACCATAACATTCGTCGCGAGCGAGATAAAATGTCCAAACAATTATTTGCGGTCAATGAATTTTAAGTGAAAAAGATACTGATGAATGTTTAAATTTTTACACATTGCCGGCACGTGTAGCTGAATAACAATGCACTGGCAATCCAACAGTGCCTTCGCCTTCTTTTTCCCTGATCGAGTGTGGACATAATAAACGAGCAAATATTTTTGTTCGCCGGCGTGAATGTTAGCACAATATCACCTAACACACGAGTACGCGGATGACAGGCACGAGCAGTAAAACTCTAAAATCATTATCGGTCTCCGGTGTGATGGAGACAACAATAAATAACCGGAGAAAAAGTCGCAGACTTTCTCAAACAGTGGATCTATTAAAAGAATCCAGGAAGACGAGATACGAGTCGAGTCAAATTTGAAATGCGGATCTTTATGCACGTTTGTGGCTTCAAAAGATTTTCAGAAATGCTAGCAAAATAAAATTCCACTTGCACGAATGCACTTCCTCGAAATTTGCCAACGAAAATTGGAAATTGTATAAACATCCGAAGTCTACTGATAAGCAACAAATCAACCGAGTATTTTCGTATCTTTTCGAGGCACACGAAATCGTGTTTGACTGACAGATAGGGAACTAATCTCGCCGAGTGAACCGCATCCACAGGCATTCAGCGAGCTGCAGCCACGCGTCCCAGCTATCAGGCGAAAATGTTTGCCCGCGAAAGAGACAAGGGCTGTCTTCCACTTGAAACGTCTTTGTTCAACACGGTTCCCCGGGATCTTATCGATCATCCGCGGATACGATAAACATTCTTGTTTTGCGGTCTATCTGGAGCCAACACAAATTCAGTTTACGTGGCCGGCAGCCTCGGCCTCAATAAAATGCAGACTCGATGTTTACGAATTTACGCGTACGAGGGATTTCTCAATTCTTTTACCGGCGAATTTTTATGCAGATGTCCCACTCTTGGGAAATACAGTTTTTTAAATGTACATACAAACGATGTACGACGTATTTCAGAACTTGTTACGTCACGTGGTTGCGTTATTTACACTTTTGTAGTATCGCTAAATGATATAGAACAGTTTAAACAATTATTCCACTAAATTACTTAATTACATATAACGCAAATTATCTGCTAAAATAAGTAACGATTATTCTTGAAAACTATTGTCACAAAAAAACTGCGGATTTTTATGCAAAATAAAAATGTTTTGCATTGATTCTGGAGAGCAGGAATAATATAAAAATTGATTTCATCCCATAGCGACTTCGTTACATTAATTTTTTTAATCTTTTCCGCTTTTATATTTCACCGAACCAACTTCTTCATAAATGCACGAAGATCCGCTGTCTAGTCATTGCTTAACTAGTTCTATTCGTGAAAATTCGATTAATGAGATCTACTTTCTGATGCTGCTTTCAACGAGTAGAGCCAGAAGTGAGCAGACACGGCGAAACATGCACTTCTATCTCTCTATGAAGTCCGAGGAGGAAACGATCGTCATCCGTCTGTGACTGTCTAATAGCCCAATCTGCGGGGCGATAAATTCTCGTTAGCCTGTGCTCTTCTGCGCCGGGACCAAACAATCGTTGCACAAAAATAGAACCGTCTAGCCTCGGAACCACGCGAAAGTCAACATTCCCGCGCTGCCGCGGGCGCAATTAAAAACGAGCGTCTCGTGGGTACTCACTTCATCGCGTGGAAACGGAGCTCGAGGTCTCCCGCCTATTCTGCTTCCCGCCTATTCTCGACCAAGGCAGCCCATCAAAGACTCAAGAATGTGTGGCGAGCCTGCAGTCACACCTACGAGCTGGTTCGGCTGCATGTAGTACGAACATCACACACCGAGTCGAGTTATCAATGGAACGTCATGTCCCTGCACACCGGTTTTCCAGGGAACTCCATGTGCCGTTAGATTCCAGGATTCGATCACATTTATCTAATCGATTCTTCCGAAGCCTCCTTCTTTCTCGATCACAAACGTCCAAATCGGGATCAATTACACAGAGTTACACAACACCGTTTTCGTAATCTTCTTTCGGAATTTCAGAGGGTGCGACCACCACAAACGTCGACAATCTGTAGAATTCAGTTTAGACGATGCTGACGATTTCGTTCCCACTGATAAATTCCTCGGGATTTAACACTCCCTCGTCTTCTTCCAATTTTAGGGGATGAAACTACCCCAAGAGTTCCAACTTCTTCGAGGTATTTGTTGTGAAGTATTTGTTTATCGGCCACTTCGGACAGCTTCCTTCTCGATCACAGAACTCCAAATCCTGATGAATCACACAGAATCGCACATCACTGTTTCTACAACCTTCTGTCGAAATCGTAGGGGATGAAGCTACCCTCCGAATATGTAACAGTTTCCAAGATTCAATGTTGACGCTTCTGACAGTTTCTTTCCCGATTCACTTAGAATTCACCACTGTCTCTGTAATCTTTCTCCAAGATTAAGGGATGAAGCCACCCCAATGTTGTCAACAATTTCCACGAATCACTGTCATTTAACACGTCTGACAATTTCTTCTCGAAACCACAAGAGTCCGAAAGCCGTGACAAATTATTTAGAGTCCACAAATGTCAACGTCTTCACACCGCGTATACTTGCAGCCCGAAGCGGAAGTGCATCGGCTTTTCGCGAGAGAACACGTCGATCCAACGATTGTAAGACGTGGAATAGAGAATCGAGGATCTAGAAGCCGCGAAACCTGTCCTCCGAGACGTTCACCGCGCGGCTATTGGCGCAACACTGAACAACTGCGTATCGGTCATAACTAACGGCGCCTCGGCGCGCGCGATGACTCGCGCAGTCGCGTGATCGCCTACACGACGATCGGTCGCCTGTTTACCGCCAGAATTAGACAAAAGAGAGGCGAGCACCGTCGTTGAAAAACGTGACTAGTTCAACAGAGGTTCAATTTCACGGTAATGTTTCCCCCACGGACTCCAACCACCGCCAACCCCTTCGCTTTTGTCTAGCAACTTGACTCCGACTGCAAATTGGTTTGACGTGGTCTTTAACCCCTTGCCGTATTTTAACGAGTCAGGATCGTCATGTGTGTGTGTGAACATTTTAACAAAGTCTAATAAATATGAATGTTATGTATTTTTTTTTTATAAAATGAAATAAACTTTGAGTCGTTTGTAATCCATAGATAGTACATCCTTCTGTTTGTGTGTGTGGTTTTTGACCGGTCGCATGTTTCTTAATTTTTATTTAACGAATTACCAAGAACCCCTCTACTTTCCTCTAGCGGTTCGATTCTAAATTCCTACTGGAGTACGGTGAGAGCGAAAATGATTGATCGAGACTCCGCCTCCGGCGAGTTCTTTTGTTGATTTTTTGCGATCGTTCCAAGCGGATTCAGAGAGCGATTTCTTTCGTGATCGATTGTTTCTCAATGATTCTGCAGTGCGCTAATGTTTCATCTTGATGGTTTCATTGATCTATACTGACTCTCGTTAATGAGGATCGAAGAGTTCGCAAATTGTTTCTCTACTTAATATCTTTCCAGTATAATTTACTGGATAGTATTCACTGTAAGTTTTAAAATTTTTTGAAAATCGTTCGCCTCTCGGACTGTGCGTAACGAAAGCCTGCAGCAACAAAGGCGCGTAATCGAATGTTTTTTTGCAGCACGTATTATCTGCAAAGTATTATTCTGCTGAAATTCTTTCCATCTTTCATCATCCTCCATCGTTTATCGAACGGAGGGGATCTTCTGTTTCAAAATTGAGTCGGAATCGGCGGAAGATTAGAGGCGTTTGGTCTCATTGTTTTACTTGTTCGTTCGGATACAATGCACGATCTGGTAAGATTGTCCCGCGAACTATTGGAAATTAGTGAAGACCATGCAGCGCCAGTGTGTAATGCGACCGGAGCTTGCGAAACTGATTGACGTAGGCTGCTATGCTAAAAGATATCGAATCCGTATGATATTGAAGCAAATGTTGCAATACTTTCATCAGAAAATTGCGTAGATGTACAATTTTTGCGAACAAACATGCGATTCATGCAACGACGATCGACGGAAAAATGACTTTAATTAATAATTTGTACTTGTAACTTGAAATAATTAATAACAATAGTCATTCTGCATGTAGAACACATTTCACATTTTCGCACTTGGAACGTTGGATAAGAGATTGTAATGAAACCAATAGAGGTACTAGTATAGAGGGTGTCCCAAAAATGTTGTACTAATACATTGATCTATTGTAAGAAGAGATTCTTCAGTGGACTTTTCAGGATGTACGCGCCATGCGCCCCAAGCTGAACTTTCTGTTAGGGTCGATTAGAATCCTCATTGAAAAACGAAGAATTTTCAAAAAATTTATTGCAAAGTCGAGTAGAGGCATCTTTAGACTGTAGAATATTCCGACCAAAAGAATGCGAGGTATTATAAAAAAATGCAGTACAGAACAAAGCAAATGGCCTGAATGAAAAATCGAGCAAAAACAGCTCGGCAGGGAACGTGTTAAAGAACTTCTACAGACGCTGCCCGTTGAAAAAAAGAATGATTACAGCCGAAGGAAGATTCCGCCTGTTGATCGTTCCTCGCAGCCAGTAAACTCGCGAAAAAATACAGCGCTCCGCAAAAATAGGTTAATTCATCGGCCGTAAAAATACCGATGACCTTCTTCTCTGCTCATTGCGGGGCCAGTCAGCGTTCTGTTATTACCTGAAATATCTTTCCATATCTGTCACGACAACGGGAACAATTAACCCGCCCCATTCCAGCCGGCCAATCCTACTGAATCGCCGAGTGGAACAACAACAATGTCGTCACGAATTGTTAGAACGCGATACGCGGTATTAATACCTCCCGATGCGTGATAGTATTTAGCCTGAAAGCCACCTCCGCTTATAATCTCTCTTGGTATTAACCTTGAGGAGAATGGATCGACTCCACCCCGAGTGCACGCGCCACATACCGAATGAAAATGACATTTCCCCACCCATCCTCGCAGCGATCAATCTCCGTTTGCTATACTTGCTACCAGCGAGCAACGCGAGTGTGTCCGATTAATATTCAATTCGTCTCTCGAATCGGCCTGAATCCCACCGTCGGAAACAACACGCTCAAGTCCCTCGTTAACCCCTTAAGACATGATTTACGGCCGATACTTGAAAACCGTCCAAATAGCACATATTTCAATCCGTGAATTGAAAACCTTCGACTCCAACGTGAGTCATCAATTTATGACAGCCTTCATTTATTCAAGCCATTTTCTTTCGCATATATTTGAACCTTACTATTTTAAATCAATAATCTCTTTATTGAATATAACGGCTCATGATTTGACCCGACTAGTAGAGGATGAGGGATCGCATATTTTCATGCTTTCAATATTTGTGGCTCACAGTCGATAATTATTGCAATTATAAAGATGCTTCTGTCACAAATTATTCAATAAATTCCTTTATTTAATCACGTATTAGGCTGCTCTTTACTTTACCGGACACAAACTTTGTGCCTTTCTCCTACGAATTGTGATGTATTTGGAATGGAATCCAATAGATTTGTACCCGGTGCGAATGCAGATCGAAGTTTCGAACCTCTAGGATCAATAGTTGAGGAGTCATGGTCGCTTAAAGTTGAAAATATTTTCAGTTTCTTGACAGGCAAGGACGCCGCCATATTGGTTTGTGCTGACGACCGCGAGCTGCTTACCTTGCCCCCCTCGACCTAAGCCTAACCAACTCAGTAAGCGGCGTGAGACCGTCACTACAAACCAATATGGCGGCACCCTTACCTGTCAAAAATGCTCAGCTTTAAACGACCATAACTCCTCAACTATTGATCCTAGAGGATCGAAACTTCGATCTCCATCCGCTCCCGGTACAAATCTACTGGATTACATACCAAATACATCATAATTCGTAGGAGAAAGGTACTAATTTTGAGTCCGGTAAAGTTTACCCACATATTATTCTAAAAATTGTGAAAAGTCTAAATAAATTCAGTTTCGTAATTTTTATAAAACAATATGTCAGTGTTAATTACATCAGTTCCGGTATGTAAATTGAATGAATTTCATTTAAAAAAAAAACGATTTTATACATATTTGTTTAGAAAAATTGAAAACAAAGAATTGAAAACACAATTGCGTCGCAAGAGGACACCGAAAACGCAGCAGACGCTAAAGTAAACGAGCAATTAAGGGATTACCGTCCCAGAATTTGGACTTTGATAGCGCTTCATCTTCATTCCCACCATCCCACAGCGTCTACAATGATATGATTCTCTGCCTCCAGTCAGGAGACGTTATCGAATCGTCAGCTAATAGGAAGTATCGTCTACTATTCGATAGGGTCTCGCAGTATCCGTCGAATCGCGCGGAGCTAACGCGGTTTACTGATTTCGCAAGCGGATCGTGGGGAAATCGGTTGGAGGGAAATTAAAAGACGCCGTTTCCAGAGGTCATGCGATCCTTTATCGCGACGCATTGCCGTTGGTAACGCTGTCGATGCGATAACGCGTCGTATTCTAAAAATTGCGTCGCAGTTTTGAAGAAGGGGGACACATATCGGAAAGCCGGACTCGTATGATGCAGATAAATTTTTCGTGCGTTTAGGATCGAGCCTTATCGCGAGTTTTAATGTGCCAAAAACTCGTTATCGCGAGCTCACTCGATTAACGTTCTCTCACATGGAAAGCCAGATTTAATCGAGGTCATCGTCAAGATTGATCGATAACCATGGAAAGTACGGAAAGTTGTGGGTACGCAACTTTCATTCCGTTGCCCAATACTGATTTCTTCAGGCAGGTTTAGAAAACGGTAACTTAAACTTCACGTTCAAACTTCATTTATTGTTGGCTCATTGGTTTGAATTAGGTAAATGAACTATTAAAAGGCCTCGAGAACAGTGTTGATCATGGGAACTGCTCGACTGATCGTGTGATCATTCAGGTGATCGACAGCGTCGCTAATTTCGTCGTGCAGATCTTCGTAATATTTCACCTTCATCAACAACACGACAGCCTGTCTCCGTGCTTCTCCGTGATTCTGTCAATTGTTTCAGACTGTTCGACCGCGCGGACACGTGTGAACAAATACGTAGACTCTAATGTAAATAAGGTCCGCGCGGTTTATGGTACTGCAAACATGTCGGAGCAAACCAACCAATAATCGCAAATGGAAAATGCAACAATTTATTCTTACTTTATGCTTTACTCGTATTGATCACGGTCACACAAAAACCAAACGTGCAAATGAACTATCAAAAGTTCTACAGACTCGCGAAACAGTGTTGATCATAGGGGCTGATCGCCGGTGCAATTGTCGCCAAGTATGAATTGGAAAAGTATCAAGATGTACATCAAAACTGCACCTACAAGCTGAAAATATAATTCATTAGCAAATAATGACTTCACCTACCATCCAACTTCTAACATCAATTATAAAATAATTTTCTGGCTTGACAGTGAGATTGTCTTACCTGCGTCAGAAGCTTCGCATTCACAGTAAACACGTTCGCAGAGAATTTAATGTCTCGATGCTGGATTTGCCGTGCAAAATACTTCAACTGCAATAATGTAACAGATAATGATTACTATAACACTATAACGATGAGAGTGCGGATCTTTACGTGTTTATAGAATGTTCAACAAACAAGAGGCCTTTTAAGAATTTTCTTTAAAACTGCAAGAACAATAATATGCCTACGAGAACAAGAATTTGCACGCAGATCTAAAGGATAGTTATAAGTACCTCACGCGTGACAGCGGAATCGGTGCAATCGGCAGCGACTTCGTGAACGGTGGTAGTAATTTCCTTCGCTTTGTTGGTCGCCGTCTCGCAAACGTAGATCAACAGAATAAATTTTAATCCCGAATACATCACGAACAGAAAAGACAGCACGCGCTCAGCGATATCACCCACACCTGGTATATCATTCTTCGAGATCCATTGCATGAGAAAATACAGATTTAACGTAGTCCTACAAAAGGTGGATATCGTAAAAATTATAATCGTCTCGCGAAACGCATCATTCAGCACATCAACGGTATCGCTGATTTCCTCGTGCAATTCTTCACAGTGTTTCACGTGCATCAACATCAGGGTGTTCCGCCCATACAACAGAGAGTTCGTTCGTAAGAAATCTGGACGATGATTCATTAAGGGATTGTTCAACTGCTTTAAACGTTCATTAACTTTCTTGAAACAAGCGCCTAGAACTCGCACACAATTTACGTAGAACATTTCTCCTGCAATCGACACACCCCCTACGTACGTGAGCCCGATACATGGTAGCGGGAAAATGCTCCAATTAATTGCATGATATATGACAAACATAGTGAAGTAGAGGATGACTATGATGTCCTTCGTGTGAACAAACTTTGCCAAATCGTTGAAGTCCTGACGCGTTAAAATGCGCGTGAGTTTCAACATCTTCTGAAGCACATTCAGTCTTCTATGTGTCGTCGCATACGTCGCAAAAATTAAGATTGCTATCGCCAAAAAATGGAGGTTCGTGTGAACATACCTCAATCGGCTGCCAAAGATGTTCATAGAATTTAATGTGTATGCTATGTACCCCAGAAAGGCTACATATGCGAACGTCAACATCGTTGAAACAGCGAATCGTGTCTTCGAAAATAGGTAAGTTTGGGAGTTATACTTGAAAGGAAATAATCCAGCGATAGACGAACAGGTGATGTTGAAATACATCAGCGACCTCATGTCTTTCACAGGCCACGGAGGCCATACATCGGAGTTCTCTGAATTTACCATTCTCGTTGGATGTCTCGTCATGTTTCTGCAATTTTATCGTTCCACAGTAACACAAATGTTATGCTACGCGAGGAAATTTCTTTGTAGCAACTGGTTCAAATGAACGCAATTGAAGTACTGACTCGTAAACGCGTGCGTGTTACAAAGTAAAGATCTGAAATTCATTGTCGTAATGTAACGTTGACTTGGATTAATGAATCGACGGTTTATTTTCGGGTTAATCGGGAGTAAAAGCGATGTTGGAAATATTTTGTAATTTCATTTCGGAAGTTTAATGTCGGTTTAATGTGTCACTTCTTCTTTTAGATAGCTGAAAACTAATGAAACTGCCACTTTTTTTTGTCGAGATCTTTATCTGTTCTACCATGCGGATCTTGCGCGTTTGCAACGGGTGCATAAATAAATATCGAATTGCGACAATGATAGAGCAATTTAATCCTTAACTGCTATTGGAAAATGCAACTCAATGAATATTCTTTATTATCGAACTGACAAATTAAATTTTGCGAATACTAATTATATCAACAATAAGTCAAAGCACCGGTCAAGTGAGCCGACCACTCAAAATAGCATAAAGTTAGGAAAGTGCGCCGCGTCTGTGGCACTAATACTCGGTGCAATTGGAGTTCATTAAAAATTGGAAGAGTATCATAATGTACATCAAAATTCCATTCAGGACCTGAAAATAAATCACTGTGGTTATCTGTGGTGTGTCACTCAATAATGGGATCATCGTACCTGCGATAGAAGCTTCCCATTCATCTTAAAAGCACTTGTGGTGATTACATTATCTCGATGAACAATTTGCAGAGCAAAATACCTCAACTGCAACAGTGTAAATGGTAATCTCTCAATGAATACTTATCAGTAGACTGCTGAGACTTTTATGAAAAGTAAAAATTGTCTGACTTGCAAGACATGGAAGCTGGCCATTTATTTCGTTTCTAAATAACTACAGTAAAAGCTCCTTCGTTGTCCAAAGGCCGGGGGTTTGAGCGGACCACGACCGTGCCCGGACACTTTTTGATTTATGACTGCGTCTTTAGTGAAACGGCTAGTTAAATGACAAAGAAAAGCATTCGCAGTCGAAAGCAGTCTACTGTCTGGCTTTAGAAAACTTCTTTTCTCCTTGCCATAATCCTCTCGTTGACAGGCAGTGAAGTGGGTAGGCACTGGACAATGATCGTGCCCACGATTCAGGACAATGAAGGAGCGATTACTGTATTTGCATAGATCATGATTACAAATTACCTCACGCTTGACGGTGTCGTCCCTGCAATTATTAGCAAGATCATGAATCGTGGTATTGATTTCCTCCGCATGACCCATCGCAGTCTCGCAGACCCAAACCAGCAGCGTGAACTTCGACAACCTTACGAATACATACCAAAAATACTCGTACTGTGAATAGACGTTGATAGTCAGTCCAGTCGTGGTGATCTTAAGCATATACGTGTACAGATCAAACGTCACCAAAACAAACGTGGCAGCCGTAACGATAATGTTAATCGAGCGAGACGATTTATTCAGGTGATCGACAGCGTCGCTAATTTCGTCGTGCACATCTTCATAATATTTCACCTTCATCAACAACATGGCACCCTGTCTACGTGACTCATGCTCCTCTGTCAGTTCCGATTGGTCATTCGTCGAAGATGCTCCCAACCGTTTCAGTCTTTCGTTGACTTTCTTGAAGCATACTCCCAAAACCAAAGTGCAGTTACAGTAGAATAAGACTCCTTCAGACGATGCCATCTGAATTACCATGTTCACGTTCCGTCGTACAAAAGGAATGTTCTGCTTGTTCGCGAAGTACATCGGTAGATACAGCAGGTGACAAAGGAAGTGCAGAATGTACGTCATGTGCAGAAATTTCGCCATGTCGTTGAAATCCTGCGGTGATAAAATCCGCGAAACTTTGGACACACTTCGGAGCATTAACAATCTCGAGTAGGAGGTCAGGAACATTAACACTGGTATAGATCCGTCCAAGAAACCGAAGAAGTTCTCGGGCATCGTTTCCATGATGGAGTTGTTCGGGTCTGAGAAGTTGACCGAATACAACACGTAGATTTGGAAAGCCAAATGGAAACAGACCACGAACGCTGCGATTGCGAGTCGTATCTTGGAGATCTCGTACTTTCTATTTTTATATTTGTACGGGAAAAATCCGAACAACTTCGAGCAGAATATGCTGGGATACATCAGTGATTCGAAGTCCCATGCGTGACACGGTAGCCAGCGCTTGTACCCTACGGGCTTTTCGGTTCTCGTGGTATAACTGATCATCGTTGTTTTTCTTTTTCACAGTTCGATAATTTATTGTTTATTAGTGACACTCTTCACATTGCTCTACGTTACTCTTCTACATCCGGCTCGAGCGAACGTGCTTCGGAAACTAAAAGGTTAGAAGGTACGTCGACAATGGACAACATTTGCAGTGACATATAATTTCTTAAAATGATCATCTGAAAGGTGAATGTCATAATGTAACGTGGGAAATGAAATGGCACTTGCGGACAGTTGAGAACAATAAAACAGCAATTTCCTTTTTAGATCTAGATGTTTATTTGTTATTACGTTGCGGATTACATGAGCTCCCGACAGCGAATGGATGAGAAATCGAACTGCGGAATAGTAAGAGCAATTCAACTCTTGACTGTAAGTGGAAAGTGGAAAAGCTCCATTAATATTCATGATAATCGAGATCACTCAATTCATGATAAGTTTAAGAGAGTGCGTCGACCGTGGCGCTAACGGTTAGTTAGTGCAGTTGGAGCTCATTAGAAATTGGAAGAGTATCATAATGTACATTGCAATTCCATTCAGAATCTGAAAATAAATCACTCTGTGTTTTGTAATGAATTCTTATAATTATAACGTATCAATGAAAAATTTGTATTTGGTAGCATTTCGGGATTACATAAAGAAAGCATACACACCGATCTCGAAACATAAATATAACATTTATTGATAAAAGGAAACAAAAATATAATTTTACACAGAACAAACTGCGAAATTTCTATAATGACATTTTCGTGTTACACGGATAAAGTTGAAATTAACAATTGTTTTTTTATTATTTCTATTTTAATATTTAGTGTAACCTCCATTTTTTTTTAATTATATTAAAAATACGATTAGGCATTGACGAAACTAACTTTTGTAGTGTTTCTGTTCTAACTGTTATTAATGACAGTGTATGACCGATTAATTTTCTTAGCAATTGCGCGATTAGAGAAGCCCATATCTTTATAAGCATCGATTGATGCTTTTTCTTCACTTGGTAGTACTTTTCCTCTCGGCATTCTAATACAACGTGAATCAAATTATAGTAAACAGGATTTCTATTTAGTTTTAGAACTCATACTTTTAAAATATTCCCAATTTTCTGTACTTCTCTGCTCAGAATACAGAGAAAGACTAAGTGACTTTATAGAAACTTCGCACTTGTGTTCTGCACCACACAAAAAAAAATTAAAACAAACGTAAATAGTAAACATAGCGGTCTAGAGGGGGCAGTCCCTCTATCCGAGTGTCAACAAGGCACAAGACCAGATACGATAAATCAACAAAATGGGTGATATTTTCAAAATATCTCTACGGAAATGAAGATGACTTTATGTATACATAGACTTTTATTACGACCGATCGAATAATAATCACCGTACCTGCGACAGAAGCTTTCCATTGATCTTGAAAGCCGACGTGCTGATTTCATTATCTCTATGCACAATTTGCAGAGCAAAATACTTCAACTATAACAGTATAATCATTAGACTCTCAATGAATACTTACCAGTGAAAACTTATTTGTCTTGCAAGACATAGAAAGTAAACATTTATTTCGTTTCTAAACAATTATTTGCATGCAAATCCTTAGTCTAATCAAGATTACCAATTACCTCACGCTTGACGGTGTCGTCCCTGCAATTATTAGCAAGACTATAAATCGTGGTGTTAATCTCCTTCGCATGACCCATCGCAGTCTCGCAAACCCAAACCAGTAACACAAACTGCATCAACCTAAGGATCCCATACGCACTGCACTCGATAAACCAATAATCGTTTATAGACGGGATACCTACAAAAGCGATCCACTGCATGGGCATATACGCACACAACGTGACCAAAACAAATGTGCCAACAGTAAAATTAATGTTAATCGTGCGAGACGATTTATTCAGGTGACCAACAGCGTCGCTAATTTCTTCGTGCAAATCTTCGTAATATTTCACCTTCATCAACAACATGGCGCCTTGTCTACGTGACAGATACTCCTCTGCCATTTCCGATTGACTCAACTGTTTCAGACTTTCGTTGACTTTCTTAAAGCATGCTCCCAAAACGCACACACAGTTCAAGTATAACAACACTGCCTCGAACGATATCATCACAACGAACAAGTTGATGTAACGTCGTGCTACAAGAATATTTTGCTTGTCCACGTAAAAGATCAGCATGTGCCACATGTAGTAAAGGAAGTGCACAATGTACAACAGATGTTGAAATTTCGCCATGTCGTTGAAATCCTGCGGCGATAATATACGCGAAACTCTGGATACCCTTCGGAACATGAAGGATCTCGAGTACGATGTCAAGAACATCGCCATTGGCATAGAACCGTCCAACAAAACGAGGAAGTTCTCTGACAGCGTTCCCAGGATATTGTCGTTCGGGTCTGACAAATTGACCATGTACAACGTGAAGATTTGGAAAGCCAATAAGAAACAGACCACGAACGCTGCAAAGGCGAGTCGTATCTTCGTTATCACGTACTCGTCGTTTTTATATTTGTACGGAAAATATCCAAACAACTTCGAGCAGAAGACAGTGGGATACATCAGGGATTTAAAGTCCCATGCGCGACACGGCAGCCATCGCTTGTGGCCCATGGAATGTCCGTTTCTCGTCGTATGTGTGACCATTGCTGAATAATTTTTAATTCATTAGTTAAACGCGATTGTATGTAATACTGCACAGTTCTAGCTCACGTTTCGATAATTTATTGTTTATGAGCGTCAAATTTGTCTACATTACTTTTCTACGGCCGGCTCGAGCGAGCGTGTCTCGGAAACTGAATAGTTAGCAGGTACTTCGATAATGAACGACATTCGCAGTGCAATATAATTTCTTAAAATGATCGTCTGAAAGAGAAATGTCATAATGTAACGTGGAAATGAAATGGCAGTTGAGGACAGTAAAACATCAATCGCCTTTTTAGATCTAGATGTTTATTTGTTACTACGCTGCGGTTCCTATGAGTTTCTGATAATGAATGAATGAAAAATGGAACTGCAGAAATGTCAGAGCAGTTCAACCCATAATTGCAAGTGGAAAATAGAACAGCTCCATTAATAGTCATGATAATCGAGATGGATCAAGTGAACCGGCCACATAAAATAGCATACATTAGGAAATTAGTTGGTGCAGTTGGAGCTCATTAAAAATTGGAAGAGTATTATAATGTACATTACAATTCCATTCAACACCTGAAAATAAGTCACTGTGGTTAGAATATGTATCTATAAGCATACATCATGATTAAACCAATAATGGGATAATCAGACCTGCGAAAGAAGCTTCCCATTGATCTTAAAAGCACTCGTGGTGATTGCATTATCTCGGTGCACAACTTGCAGAGCAAAATACTTCAACTGCAACAGAGTAATTGTTAATCGTTGAATGAATATTAGTGGACTGCAGATTTTTATGCAAAATAAAAATAGTTTAACTTGCAAGACATAGTAGCTGGACATTTATTTCATTTCTAAACAATTATTTGCATAGATCAAGATTACAAATTACCTCACGCTTGACGGTGTCGTCCCTGCAATTATTAGCAAGATCATGAATCGTGGTATTAATTTCCATCGCATGACCCATCGCAGTCTCGCAGACCCAAACCAGCAACACGAACCTCAAGGACCTTACGAGTACAAACGAAAAATACTCGTACTGCAAATAAATGTCGATAGACAGTCCACTAGTAGCGAAGATCCAGTGCATGAACGTGTACAGATCAAACGTAACCAAAACAAACGTGGCAGCCGTAAAACTAATGTTAATCGAGCGAGACGATTTATTCAGGTGATCGACAGCGTCGCTAATTTCGTCGTGCACACCTTCATAATATTTCAACTTCATCAACGACATGACAGCCTGTCTACGTGACTCATGCTCCTCCGTCAATATCGATTGGTCATTCGTCGAAGATTCTGTCAACCGTTTCAGACTTTCGTTGACTTTCTTGAAGCATGCTCCCAAAACGCACACGCAGTTCAAGTAGAAGAACACTCCCTCGGATGACGCCGTCGCAATCACCAAGTTAGTGTAACGTCGTGTTAAAGGGACAGCCTGCGTGTCTCGGTAAATCAACGGTATGTATAATGCGTAGTAAAGCAAGTTCAGAATGGGCGTCAAGTGTAGAAATTTCGCCATGTCGTTGAAATCCTGCGGCGACAAAATCCGCGAAACTTTGGTCAACCTTTGCAACATGAGCCATCTCGAGTGAGAGGTCAGGATCATGAACACTGGTATAGATCCTTCCAACAAAGCGAAGAAGTTCTCGGTCGCCGTCTGCAGGATAGTGTCATTCGGGTCGGAGAAGTTGACCGAGTACAACACGTAGATTACGGAAGCCAAATGGAAGCAGGCGAAGAGCGTTGCGAAAGCTAGTCGTGTCTTGATGATCACGTACTCGTTATTTTCATATTTGTACGGAAAAAATCCAAACAACTTCGAGCAAAACGCGCTGGGATACATGAGGGATTCGAAGTCCCATGCGCGACATAGCTGCCGTTCCTTGTGGCCCTCGGAATCTCCGGTTCTCGTCGAATCACTGACCATTGCTCAATAATTTTTAAACACGGACGATTCGGGATGGTCCTAGCTGCTTCCTTACAGGCCAACAATTTATCGTGCAAAGATAATACGGATTCGGAGTTTCAGATTCAGATCAATTAGTTGCTAAAACACAGACACTATGAGGCGAAGTGATATGTCCAGACTAGAATTTCTTTTCTACCACCAGCTCGGGCGAACGTGTTTCGGATACTGAGGTATACTAACGTAACTCGGAAATGACTATTAAATATCCTAATGCAGCCTGAAAATGAAATGCATTTGCGGGCTATTACAGGTGATACTATCGCAAAACGTAAGTAGCCAGCAATTCTATTACACGGTTTGCAATCGTCAAAATGACTCGCAATCAGTTATTTGACAAGCTACCTAAATAAAAATATGGAGAACAAAGTTTAGGTGGACAATTTTAGGAGGCATTTTGCGTATGAGAATAATTTTCTCCTTTACATCGTGACATTTATTTATTTCACTATGTTATACACTGTTTTCTAAAATCATTTAACACCAAATTCGAGTATCACTTGACAATTATTTACCCTGATCCTTACCCTCACAGACGGCGTAGTTTAATAAGAATTGGAAAAGTATCAAAATGTACATTATGATTCCGGATATGATCTACAAACGAATGTGGACGTACAGATTAATTAGCTGCGGCTTTATTGTTTCACATAATCAATCAATATACTGGCATTACATTCTCACTAATGAACTTGTCTTACCTGCGATAACAGTTTCCCGTTCATCGCAATTGCTTTCGCGGTGAACGTGTTTTCCCGATGCAACACTTGCAGAGCGAAATACCTCAACTAGAACATTGCAACTGTTGTAACCGTTGAATCTTTTCCTGCTCACTGAGTACTACTCAAATTAAGCTCATTCGTTTTGTGCACGTGTATATAAAGAGTGTAGTTTTATATGTACAATTATAAATAGACTGCGGATCTTTATGCATTTATGTCTTATAAAAATGTTCAGAAACTGCTGGAGTATCAAATTCGACAGAATTTAGTATGATTTTCATTAATTATGCAGGGAGCGGCACAAAGTCTCCACGACTTTTCAGCCCTTCGGATGGGTTCGGATGGCCCAAAAATTGCAATTTTTGTCGTATCTGTCATATCTTTAAATGGAACTGGGTATTTTTAACTTCATAATATTATAGGTGACATCGAAACGAATTCAACGACCTGCTATACGATGATTTTCAGATGAAAATCGTGGGGACTAATTTGTGCCGCACCCTGTAGATCTACAAATACTATTGCCAATATGGAAATGGGATTTTATTTATCTAGCTATAAATAATTGAAAATAAAAAAGTTCAAAAATCGTTTCACAAACTTCCAAATTCCACAAACGCATGGCGGTCCCTAGTCGTCATTAGACAGCGGACCTTTATGCAAAATAAAAATGTTCTACCTGAATTGCAACAAACTGGAGTGAACTAGAAATTTATTTTCTCTCTTAATATGATTAATACGTTGAAAATAATATAACAGTATTTCTAAATTCTTCTAATATTTTTACTGCTTCAAATTGCACCTGCCTATTTTTGTTACGAATGCATAAAATCCGCTGTCTAGTCATCATCAATTACCTCACGCCTAACCGCGTTATCGGTGCAGGTGTCGAGACTCTCGTGGATCGTAGTGCCAATTTCCACATCCCGATTCATGGCAGACTCGCAAACCCAAACCATCATGGAAAATCTCATGATGTAGTACGTCGCCGCTCCAAGATATGGAATGTACCAGAACCGTCTGTGTTGATCCATCCAAACTCCGCCACCGTACCACAAAATGGCGAAGTACAGATTGAACGTGACCACGGTAAACGTGCTAATCGAAACAATAATGATTCGTACGAGAAACGCTTTGTTCAAGTACTGAATGACGTCGCTGGTGTCCTGATACAGTTGCTCATAATGTTTCAGCTTCACGAGCGACAGGAAGCTCTGTCCTCGTTGCGGAGACACTCTCGACAACGATGGTTGCGCCTGTACGTTCAGCTGCTTCAGATGCTCATTGATCTTGACGAAGCAGGCTCTGACGACGTACACGCAGTTCACGTAGTTCATGTCCATGGCGAAGTACACTAACAGCACGTACATGATCGTCAATGTGGACACGGTGACGAGGTCAAATCCAAAGATACAGTTCGGTAGGTGTGCTAGAATGACAATCAGGCCAATCATGTCCTTTGTGTGCACAAATTTCGCCATGTCGCGGAAATCCTGTTGCGACAGCATTCGCGACAGTTTCGTCAGTTTGCCCAACAAGATGGATTTTTGGTACGACGTGGCGTACACCACCAGGAGCGTGAATCCTTCCGACATGAAAAAGAAGTTCACGTCCATCAACTCCACCGTACTGTCGTTCTTCTTCACGTTCAAGTTGTAAAGCGACAAACATATGCCGCATATGTAGATTATCTGCGTGATTAATGAGACAACGAATCGAATTTTCGAGAACACGAACGCTCCAGGCTTGTACTTGAACGGAAAAAATCCAAGACACAGAGATAGCAGGATGTTAGGGTACATCAACGACGCGATGTCCGTCGCTTGAAATGGCCGCCATGGCCTGCGGCTCTTCCTGTCCTCGAGCCTAATCGTGCTCACAAACATTGTAGATCAAATCGTGGTTGAAAAGTGTTTCAAGGATCTGCGCGTGTTACAGTTCTTTTCCTCGATGAACGGGTCCTGCGACTGATCCACTGTACTTGTCAGCAGACATTTTCTTTTAAACCAGACGCAAACACTTTCAGTCATTATGTGATGAACGTTTGAATAAGTAACGCGAAATTCATGTTCGAGCAGACAGCGACGATGTTATCGAACGCTTTTAGTGGGATGAAATGTCTCTAGTGTGGAGGTATAGTTCTGTAATTGATTTCGAAGCGATACAGACTGCTTTCACGGAGTTTCTTCAGCAAGGTTTCATCAGCAGGAATTGCAGTAGTATCAGCAGGTAAGTCGTGATGATCCCCGCTATCTGTAAATCAAGGGTGTAGAGGGTCTTTTCTTGAACACAGGCTTGACGTAATTTACCTTTGTCAGGAGAGTCACGTCTAGCACTAGCCCTTTTGCCGTGATCATGTTGTTCTGCTGAAGAACTTGCATGGAGAATAGCTCCAACTGTGTTTCCGAAAATAGAAACAAAAATTGACTTAGCAGGTGAGCTTATTCTTTGCTACAAGACAAGTTGTAACAACTTATTGAAAAATAAACTTTTTTTGAGATTGACAGATTTTACACACGTTCTTCAAAAGGTTATCGAAATATGATAAAACTTTCAAAAATTTCTATGCAGTTCGTTTATTTAAAACATAGCTCGGATTTACTTACTCGCGACGGTCGAGTTTCGAAGACTGCGCCCCCTCGACCCGGCCGCGCGTCCCGCTCCCCGTGGCGTCCTTAGTTGTCCTAGACGCCACGAATAGCGAGTATGGAACACGCCATTTTTTTTTGTTAAGGGGAGACTAAAACCGAGGGAGACCCCCCGTAAACACACACCCCCGAGACGTCCAATGGATCGCCCCTCTACTGAGCAGTTGATGCTCGAGCCTATGAAGAATTAAGTGCTTCCGCTTTTCGCATTGCCCTTAGTTCTTCGTCCCGCGAGGGCCACCATCGCGCCTGTTCTTGTCTTTCTGTATGGGACACGCCACACACCTGAGGAGCTACGAACTAGGCCCGCCACGGGGAGCGAGACGGGCGGCCGGGTCGAGGGGGCGTCGCCATCGAAACGCGGCCGTCGCGAGTAAGTAAATCCGAGCGCTGATTTAAAATTACCAAACACACACACACCACTCAAAGTGCGTCTTACCTCGGTGGAAATTTGCTCGTCGAAGGTGTTGACAAGGATCCGATGAATATTGAAGCCGATATCCTTCATCTGATCCTTCAGCATCTCGCAGACCACAGCCAGCGCGACCAGTATCATAAAATTATAGGTGAGATACTCGATCTTGATCGACCACAGATGGACAATCTTGCCATCAACAGTATTATGCAC
>CM052319.1:20670214-20701812 GCA_028455605.1 Lasioglossum malachurum
AGAGTCACGTCTATCACTAGCCCCTTTGCTGTGATCGTGTGATTTTGCTGAAGAACTTGCATGGAGAATAGTTCCAACTACGTTTCGAAAAATAAGAAGATAAATGCTATCGATTATGTATCCCTGTATTATTGAAACAACAATGGGTCGAAAATGACTGTTCCCCTCCAACCTCTGTTACGTCTTACCTCTGTGGAAATTTGCTCGTCGAAAATGATAACAAGGATCCGATGAATATTGATGCCAATATTCTTCACCTGGTCCTTCACCTTCTCGGAGACCACAGCCAGCTCAATCAATAGCAGACTATTAATCACGACATACGCGATTTTAAACGACCACAGATTCACGATCTTTCCAACGTCAGTATTTTGTACCAAAAACAAGTATAGACTGAAAGTCGTATCCGTAACAGTCAATGCGACGATAACGATGATCTCCAAACCGAAAGTTTCATTCATCGCGTCGATGATTCTGCTGAACTCCAAATGCTGCCTTCTAAGCATCTTCAGCTCTAAGAGCAACGTGGGATTCTTCTGTATATGATACACTCTTCTGAGCAGATGAGGTTGATCAGTGACTAGACTAGTCTTCAATTTCTCCAGTGACGTGTTAATTTTCCGAAAACACAGGCTCAACACGTACAAACTATTTGTGAACAGTGTAATCGACAACATAGCCACGACAAATACGTAGCAAACTAGTACAGAGGCCACAATCTTCCATAGTTCATCTCCCAAGTCAAAAAGGGCTAATTTAAACACGCAGAGTTTCACTACGTTGATAGAGAACATCCATTTAGCCAAGCTGCAAAATTCTTTACGTGATATCATTCGGGAGGCAGTCGAAATTGTTCGAAGCAGATGCAGTTTCGATCGGGATGACACGAAGATTGCCCAGAGACAGACGAGGCCGAAGGTGTAGACACTAACAATATGTATCGTGAAATAAGATTCTTTCCATGTACTTTGTATAAACTGCATCTTACAGATCATGAATGGGCATAGAAGCGTAATGTATATCATCTTAATTACAGATCCAATAAAACTCATCTTGGCAAGCTTAGTCGAAGACAGGTTGGTGTCGTAGGGGAAGAATCCGAGAGTGGATATGAGGGAGATGCATGGCCGTATCAGCCTAACGAAGTCCGAGACATAAAGAAATTTCCGGATTTTGTGGTACATAGCCTTCAGGCTTCGGCTCGGTAAGCCCAGCATTTTTAACATGGAATTGTTGGTTTTTCTTTTTCACTTTGCGGCGTTCTTGCTATTCTCAATAGGGTGATCTACAATTTTCGTACGCTCCGTTTACGACCACTGAACGTTTAAGACTGCGCAAGTACCTGACATTTAGGGTACCAAGAGAATAATCGTAATGATGTACAATCATTTTGCAACACCATTATACCTTGCCTTCTTTACGAGTCCAATCGAGTTGTATGCGCCCAGCAATAGCGAAACACTTTGCATAATTTGATGGTCATTTCACGTATCTGCAGTGGCGGCAACTTTATCTTAATTGTGTATAGCGCCTTTCGATACGACATTTTTTATTGTTGTGTTTATTACTTCTTTATAAGCCCGCTTATGCGGGCAATCTGGGCTACGATAATATTCCCTGTTTGCGAAAATTCTTGCGGGGTTGTGTTGAAAATACGACTAAACTGAACTATCATTGTTTTCTGTATCACGATCATTGCACGTTTAACGTCAGCCTGCGTCAAATACAGCTTGTTTTATCAACTTCCTATTGCCTATATAGTGCTGTTACTAGATATAAAGTTTTTTCTTGGTGATATCATGCCTTATCATTTTTCATTTCCAGTAAATCGCGTATACCACGACGTAACTATTAGTGACTCTAACAACGTAATAACGTGCTGCGTTTATAGAAAAACGATTCGTCATATCACAAATTGATTTACGCCTTAAAAATTCATGTATATGTAGTTAAATGACAGACACGCAATGATCAAGCTAAACCAATACGCTGATGTATTTAAATCTTTTTAATATGTCCACTGCTTCAAATTGTGCTAACCTATTTTCGTCATAAATGCATAAAATCCGCAGTCTAATTGCATTTTATCCAACTGCATCGAATACTTCCTAAAATGCATTCAAATGCAGAGACTCGCAATCATATTGGGCGGGATTCTCGCGCACGCGCGACAATGTGAGCATCAGTAAAGTAAAAAGTTTGGTTAAAAGGGGGTATCTTGGTCATTCCGCATAATCGTGCAAAATTTGTTATGATATGGTTTTGAAAAATGAATGTATAGTACGTACATATATACCAATCAAATATTAATAATAACTTACCAAAAATTCGTGGCATGCTTGTCTGATCGTCTCGTCCTGGACTCTTCCGGTGTTTTCCCGCCAATAATAGTCCCCCAGTCTTTTCTCCAGAATATAGATACGTTACTGCCTCTGGACGCGCGTGCGTGAAACAATCGTCCAAATCGACTATATATCCTGATATATCCATCAGTGCACTGGAATTTCATCGGATTTGAGGGGAAAAAGTCACCCTTTCTCTGCCAGTACAGAATTAGTCACGTGACATTGTAACACGAACACGACAGAGACAAAATGCGTCACGTGACCGTGTCTTGGCGGAAACGTGGAGAAATAGCATCATAGAAGGAGAAAGGAGAGTGGAAAAAGACAAATCTTCATCTGGCGACTCTGTCTCTCTCTGCACTCTGTGTGGTACACGTTGTGTTCCTGTAGGTTATGCAAGGTTATGTTATGTGTCGCTGCCAAACTTTCGTGCAATCTAGAAATAACAAATGACTGGAGGTAGTGGTATTTAATACCGGATGAACTTCGTGTAGTTAGAAAGTGTATCTTTACACAAAGTGCATTTAAAATATCTTACGATGATTACTTATTCTCCATAATGAACTAAAATTTCACGGCATTAAAAAGTAACGTACACAAAACAAAACAACATGAGCAATAGTCACATCGATAAAGGAATCATCACTTATATTTATTTGGAAAACTTTGTGTAAGTACAGCACTTAAGTACTTGTATTAATTTTTATGGCAATATGCAATTATAATTATGAAATATGATAAATTTCGTTTGTTCGATGGATCGATTTATGAAAATTGCGATGAAGGAGACACGTTTTTCGTTTGTTAAAGACTTCATTAAGTTAGAACATGAATAAAAAGCTAATTCATCTTTGCTCAATTTTATGCTACGGTTTAATAATGAATATTTATTTTGCAGGACTTATTATAAAGTTGCTGTAAAGCCTGGTAGGAACTTGAATGTAATTATTGGACCTAATGGCACCGGGAAGTCAACAATTGTTTGCGCCATTGTTCTTGGCTTGGGAGGTAAGCCAAGTACAATTGGCCGTGCTGTTCATGTTTCGGATTACGTGAAAGCTGGCTGTGAACAAGCAAAAATAGAACTTCATCTCAAATATGAGAGGAACAAAGATATTGTTATTACCAGAATATTTAATATACACGGGAAGACTTCCTGGTTTCTGAATGAAAGGCCGTCGAACATAAAGGAAATACAAGACTTAACGAAAAGCTTTAATATCCAGGTATTATTCTAGATTTAACTATAATTTATCCAACTAGAAACTCTATGTGCCTTATTTTATTTTCCAGATAGATAATCTTTGCCAATTTCTTCCTCAAGACAAAGTACAAGACTTCTCAAAAATGAATGCACAGGAGCTGTTACAGAATACGGAGAGATCGGTTGGTGATCCTATAATTCTAGAACGTCACAAAAAATTGATTGAATATAGAGCAGATCATAGAAATTTTGAATCGGAAATGGCAAGCAAAACAAAGTTACTAGAAGCAAAGACTCAGATACACGAAGGCTTGAAGGAAGCGGTTAGTGGTATTAAAGAAAGGAAAATGATAAAGAAAAAGATTGTGTCTCTAAAACAAAAAAAAGCATGGTTATTATACGATCAAAAACGAAGAGAACTGCTTAAGGTAAAAATAGTTGGAACTAATGTTGGCCAAGATAAATAATATTAAATATCATACAATTGTAATTACTTTATAATATTTAATACTAAATATACTTTGCAGTTGAAAAATAAAAAAGAGGCTGCAGCGAAACAAGTGACTAATTTAGAGGCTGAAATGAAACCAATGAATGAACTAATAGAAAAGTTGAAATCGGAAATTAAAATACTTCAGAATTCCATAGCAACTCATGTGAGTTTTTAAAAATATTCAGTTCGAGAATTTTAAGAACTATCTGAAATATAATTTAATTGCAGAACAATACAGTCAGTACTAAAAACACCAAGCTTAAAAGAATGATGGATGTTATTGTGGAACATGAAAATAAAGTAAAGGAATGCGAAATTACTTGCCGGCAGAGAATTCAGACTGAGGAAGCTCGTGATGCCGACATTGAGGTTGAACAACAACAGAAAACTAAGTTGGATAGCGATTTGACTCTGATACTGAATGATATTGGATCTGGTTAATATTTTTTTGATAATATTTCATATCACCAAAGATAAAAGAGATGTTTGAAATGCTTAAGTTAGAAGGGATGACCTGTACAATTTTCTACTTTTCAGAGGAGACTGTAAAAAGACAACGAGAGGAAACCTTGAAAAAGATAGAAACACAAAGGAGCAAAATTAGTATTCTAACAAATCAAGTTTCAGAACTGAAGAGGGAAGAAGAGAGGATGAACCTTGGAATCAGAGGTACATTGTTTATGTCTATAACAATTATATTTTACTATAAACTATATTTAATTATAACCCTGCAGCTCAAGAGACAGAACTGCAACTCCTTAATATTGAAGCCAAGCGACTACAGCTTTTAAGGGAAAGAAGTATTGATACATACACAGCGGTACAATGGTTGAGACAAAATAGTGATAAATTCTCTGGAATAGTTCACGAACCGATATTGCTTAATTTAAACGTGAAAGACGCAGTTTATGCGAAATATTTAGAATGTATTATACCATTCCGTGATCTGATTGCATTTGTTTGTGAGAATAAACGGGATATGAATTTGTTGTTGCATTATCTACGAGATGAGCAGAAAATGCAGGTGAATGCTGCACATTCTGACCCTCATAGACACGTTTCGATGGAACCATCTGTACCTTTAACGAATATTACACAATATGGCTTTACTCATTACCTGGTATCGCTGATTGAAGCACCGAGCACGATCATGAAATATTTAGTAAATATGTACAATTTAAACAACATCCCAGTAGGAACTAATGCTGTTGAGGACAGTATTGATCATATACCTCATAACATTCGTCGCTATTTCAGTCGTAAGTAGAAAATATGTTTTCTTCATTGCTTTGGACGAAAGTTAAACATTTCTGGTTTACTATAGTTTTTATTTTCTAGGTTCAAATATATATTCAGTAAGCAGGTCCAAATACACAGGACAAAAATCTATTGGAATGCAAGCAGTCCATAGTACGGGAATGTTATCTTTTGTGCTAGACAAGTCAAAATTATTAAAGATCGAAGAAAAGTTGGTGTTACACTGCAATAGATCGATTAAAGTGTAATTGTGCCCATTTACATCTTATGAATAATTGTTTTTAGATTGAAAATGATGAAAGAAAACAAAAACACAATTTACAACCAAATAAGGGAAATTGAAGAAAAGATTTGCGAACATAATAAGGAACTGGATAAGCACAGAGCCAGTAGAAACAAACATCAGCAAGATCTTCAACAAATACTAGCTATAAAATCTCGAATATCTATGGTGGAAAAGAAGATCAGGGATTTGCAAAATGAACGGACCAGCATTGACAAAATTAAGGAATCTACTACGAAAGAAATAAAGGTTTTACCTTCGTTCCAATAATTTGAAATAAACTTGTTCGTGTCATAATACTTTTCCTCATCATAAATTTCTCAGGTGATCTTAAATAAACAATTACAATTTTATAAAACATACAATAATGAACTGGAGGAATGCTGCAAATCCATTATAACGAGCGAAGAAGTCGAATTGGCGTTAAAGCTACAAAACCGTACCTTAAATTCGAAAGTGAACGAGTCTCAGGATCAGAGGGACAATCTGAAAGCAGCAGTGGAAAATGTGAGGCAACTCAGTATAGAAATGCAACCCATGAAGAACGAAGTGCAGAAAATGTACAATGACGCATTACAAACCACTAATGGCCTTAGCCCATCCGATGCGACGTTTGCACCGATAAACAAAATTTTTAGCAAGTTACCGCCAACTATGGAGGAGATCAACAACGAGCTGAACATAGCACAAGCGAAAGTCTTTTGTATGACAAATAATATGGATGGAGAATCTGTGAGTATCATAACTCCTATCCTTCTCGCACGCGCAGTCACAGTTTTCAAAGTTTTTCTTAAATCTTAAAATTATAATTCAAAAATATTGTTGATTTAATGAACAATTATTCTACAGTTGTAAGTGCTTGAATTTCATCTGTGTTAGGTGTTACGCGACTACGACACTGTGGAAAAGGAAATCAACTACTTGAAAGAGTTCATTCAGACGAAGACACGCGAGATGGAAGTAAAGTCGAGACAAATAGACCAGTTACGAGAGGAATGGCTGACTCCTTTGTCGCAAATCGTAGATAAAATAAATTCGAACTTCAGCTTGTACTTCTCAGAGATGGGCTGCGCCGGTGAAGTCGTACTAGCAGCAGCTGAAAACGCTGTAAGTCATCGTGGAATGGAACCAGGTCACGCACTTATTAATAAAGAACTTGTAAGGAGACTAATGTTTCGCTCGTAGATGGACTTCGGTCAATATGGCCTGAAAATCCGAGTGAAATTCAGAGACACCGACCAGTTGCAAGAATTGACGAGACACCACCAAAGTGGAGGTGAAAGAGCTGTGACCACTGCCATTTACATGATTTCACTTCAGGAACTTTCGAGAGTACCTTTCCGATGTGTCGACGAAATTAATCAGGGTATGGACGCACTGAATGAGCGACGAGTATTTAACTTACTTGTGAAGATGACTGGGAAACCAAACAGCTCTCAGTATTTCTTGCTCACGCCAAAAGTTAGTATAAATTAATTATTGAATCTTCTTTCATAGGGGAATACAAAGTAACGAAAAATATTCATTCTTGTTTCATTTTATTCAGCTGCTACCTGATCTACAGTATTCAGAGACTGTGACAGTGCACTGTGTGTTCAATGGACCATACATGATCAGTCACACAGATTTTGATACGAAGGAGTACTGTGAACATGTTGTTAGAACAATGGAAAAAGAAGACGGTTAGCCGTTATTTGAAGATGTTTGTTCATAAATATTACACAGCCCAGTGTATGTAAGATAGAGTTATACAGTTTTTGTAAGACATAGTTTATATATTTTTGCATACTGTTTAAAACATCACTAAATCTATTGAAATATACATATTTTGCAGTACCTTCTTCTATCAGCATGTCAGTTATATTAGCAATTGCATTTACTTCCTTCCTTTCTTTTTCTTCTTCTTCTGGGCCTCTGGCCAAGGAAATCCTCTACACTTCAGCACGTCCATTATGTTATGGCAAGTGTAATACGCATTTTCCATAGCCTCTTCGTTAAAAATGTCCATACTGAATTTTGCTCTTCCTCCACTTTTTCTTGACTTTTTCGCCCCCTTGCTCTTACCACCGTCATTGTTTTTACCGTTTTTACCATTTTTCCCATTCTTACCGTTGGCTTTGGAACTTTTCTTTTTATTCTTTCCTCGCATACCGCTTTACTTAAATGTCGGAAACCTTATTCCGACTTGATTTGTGAAAGAAGATTAGTAGTTTTATACGTTTAGCTTATTTACGACTGACTTATACAGGACGAGAAAAATGAAATGGTCTCTCGTGCCAATGCACTTGTATTCAAATGGTTGCTACCACTGACGGTGGAATCGATAATGGTTGCCACAATTGTAAGTTACATCAATAATTCCAATTTCTTTCTCACGACAAGGCGGGAATTTAAACGCGCTTTAAATTTTATGTACTCTATTTCCACCGTACTTAATAAGAACTATACAATTATATATTAAATGTGATATTACTAAGTTATTGATAGCTTTAAAGCGATAAATATATATTTTAATTTGTATTTTGTGTATCACAGCGTTATTCAAAATTGCAACGGTCGACATACTTGTGAGCAACCGTGTACACGAGAGTAGATATTGCGACACGGTATACTTACGTCGAAATTGAATTAAAGTTCGAAGTCCCGGTTTCACTGCAAACCCTTCCATTATTAGGGCGTAATACAATTACGATAAACCAGGAAACTGTCGTTGTCGATCGTGACAATTAACCTTTATCGATTTCACCGGAAGTGCCGTGTTAGAAACGGAAACGCGAGTTCATAATATTTTTGCGACGAATGAAAACATTTTGAGGAACGTGAAATAACGTAAAATGTAGAAGAAACATTGATAGCGATACGCACGAGCGATGACCTCTTGGATGTTGCTCCATAAAATTAACAATCGAAACGTTCCGTATCGATCCGAGGAAGAAACTGCGTTTTGCCGACGAGTTATCGATTGCGAGAGAACGATTTAACGATCCAGAGTCGAACAACGCCCTCGGACATTCTTCAAAATGTTTGGCTTGAAATTGTAGGTCATCGACACGATGATGCTACTTATACATATGTTTCTTTTCTTGTAGTATTCGCGCAGCCTTAAAAACACTCATCCGTGCCAAATTTCGAAATATTCCACGTATACTGCGTCAATTTAATACTTCCATCAAATTCTATGAGGTAAATAGTAATATAAGCAAGGAAAAAGGACTATAAGATTCAAAAGATTGCTTTTTTATTTTTCCTGAGAGTTTCAACCTTGACCTTAAGATACGAACCTTAATTCACCCGATCATGAAATTATTCTACAGCAAATTCGCCAGACCAGTTACCTTATTTATCTTAAAGATAAGGCTGAAATAAGGTTGGAGACCGTTGCAAAAAAAAAATAAAATCCAAAGAAAATAAAATTACATTTTTAAAAAGTTTTGAAGTTTCTATTTGAAATTCGTGCGAGAATTATCCGCTGCACGACAACAGTAAAATGATAAAGACTGATACACTTGAAAAATGACAATATCTCGAGTGATTTAGTACTCGAACTATCGGAAGGGCAGCATTGTGTCACTTCAAATGTTCGTCATACAGTTATTGAAGACTAAGAAATTATGCCGTGTTTGAAATTCATATACTATTAGCGATTCCAACATTTCTAAACAACAGCAAAAATGCATCGAAAATTATAAAACAATTTAGGTAGTTGACAAAGATTTCTACAATAATTGAGGACGATCGAAACCTTCTTTAACCCTTATGTCCTTATGTTAATACCTACTTCCAATTTGTGTTGTAAAATTTTAGTTTTATCTGTCTACGAGTTTTATTGTCTCATTTGACTATACCATTAACGACGAACAGTTTCTTACATCGAATATACGAATAATTACAATTATACTGCGAATATTATGAATTTCTGACAAAACTAGGCGAGTTTTTATCAATTTTGTCCTCAACAAATCGTTTTGAATGTTTCATTTAAAATATCATTTCAGATAGCTGCATGAATACATTATACATATATATATATATATATATATATATATATATATATATTACTTATCTAACAATTTAATAAGTCAAAGAGATAACTATCATAAATATAGTGCATACTTATAAACTGGCAATTTAAAAATGCCAATATTCATAGGAGTATAAAGGATTACAAATTCCGATATAATATTTTTTAGCCCTGTATCTGCCACAAGAACAAAAAATAATGTGACAGAAAAACCGCGTGTCCTTGAAGTATCAAAAACTGTATTTATAGGAATATAAAAAGTAAGACGAATTGAAGAAATGTTTATTTTGCTCCTCTCCTTGCAATGTAAGCAGACCATTTTTATTTTACCGCGACTCCTTGTAATTTAACTAAACAATTTTTATTTCAATCCGGCACCTTGCAATCTGACAATGTTTATTTTGATCCTGTTTTATTCTGTCCCCGCCCTTTGCAATGCAAGCAGACAATTTTTTCGTTCCCGCCACCTGAAGTTCCGTAAGCAATTTTTATTTCTCCCAGTAAACCCACTGACTTTGACCGTTCGCATTGCCAGCTAGAATCTTGCTGCAAGATGCCTACATACATGTCTGCTCCCGGTTGTCTTGAGCCGATTAGAATTGACAGTGTCGAAGGAGAGGGTAACGAAAGGCGGTGTATTCAGAAAACTGGTAAGTGCGAGTGCCGCGTGTTCGTATCCCGTATTCGAGTCTCGGCTGTCATCGAATCACCTGTATCCTAAACGAGGAAGAAGCCGAACAAGAATAAGATCGTCTAAAAGTCTCACCACTGATCGTGCGCGTCTTTTCCCCATAAGCCTCTCCCTTTCCGTCTCTGTCGCCCCGTGGCTCTCTCTTTCTGGCTGTTGGTATTGAAATTTCGAGCGGTGCGGACAGATGGAGGTTCCGCGAACGTAACTATTGATAGGCACGCGCAAATCGACCGTCAAGAAGTGCCGGTAAAACACACGCGAAACAGTCGCGCACAGTCTTCGTCACGAGTGGATCGTCGGCAAGCCACGGCGACAAGTAAACCGGACCTCTTTCGCGATCCTCGGGTACACATTGGACCAGTTCTTCGGTATTGTTCATCGGTTTTCAAACGTCTACCATCGTAGATCCGTGACAACCGGGAGACAACGTTATTGTACTGCGGACTCGTCCATCGATAACTGGGAAATATGTCTACGGCACTGCTCGCCGTATTCGCCGTGATCCTGTGCATCCTGTTCAGAATACTGAACGTAAACAGTTCACCGCAACGGCCACTGATCCTTTGCAAGGACCAAACCTTCCTCACGACCATCCTCAAAATCGCACCGGTCATCGCCGAGCCGTAAGTTCGACAAACATCATTCTATCCCGTCATCAAATCCCTGATGGCCATCGAATCCTCGCGAATTCCGACTCTTCAAGATTGCATCGAAAACCATGAAAAGTGAGGTTAGGTCCACACCTGGGACGCCAGAGATTACTCATGTAGATGCAACGATGCTTCACACTGCATCACCGCCTGGGGATTCTGGTTTATCATAGTGCTAGCTGTGTTTAGGGAAAGGGTCTCTCTGGCTTTGTTTCGCCGATCAATAACATAGAGAATTCGCGGAACGTGCTGAAACCTTTTGCCAGGCAAAAATCCTACCTCCGAGGATGGCCCGGTACCGGTGTGATCTAGTTTTCATTAATAGGCGGTGACCCCCGTGTCAAGTCTTTCTAATGATGTCATTAGAAAGCCATCGAACGTGGCAACTTTTCGGTAACATTCCAATCCTCGAAATTCGCGATTGTAATCGTATATTTAAAATCATTTTTTAGCTGTAATTTATAGAGAAATATAATCTATGCCGATTTTTTTTACAATAATCAGTTCTAATTCATGTTATAAATAGTTCAGGCAGACACCTGCCGTGCGAAAATAGGTTTTCTCGATCAGTCTATGGTAGAACTTAATTCGTCATACTAATCGGTGATCCTCGACTGGCGATCACGTGACCGCTACAAATTGCCTCGTGCGTTTATCCAGTGAATTTTAAAAGCTATCATGCGAATGCAATTTGTAATATCGAAGATACAAAACGGCGAATTGTGATACAATTACCGATTCAAGGAAACGATCGCGATTGCCAGCTATTATAGTCATCGATGTTCTGTCATTTCGGGGACAGCATTTTCTCCGATTAGCTGTGACCTCATCAGACAACTGCTTTGGTCTGGCTGCATCATGGTTATCGAGAGATGACTAATACGTTATCTTCAATGCAATTTACCGATACGCGTCTTTTTGAATGGTACTTAATTGGAACACACCGCGGTACAATAGTTATTTAGATAATTCTAACAATGGCCAGTGCCATTGTCCAGTACCAAATTATCTTTGAATTATCGAAGGGGCTTAGAAAGTTATGTGTTGTTAAATAAACTCTTTTTACTGCCCTTCGTTTTTACGAATACTTTTTAGTATTAGATGGAAAAACCGAGCGTCCAGCACAATAACTGTCTACATACCTGCATAACAAGACAACGAGTCTTTTATAAATTCTTGTGTAAACGTTTTGCAATTTAATTGCAATAGTTGTGCAAGTGTTCTGTAGACTCTTCCGAACCGAATGATATCGTTTAATAGTACGTAACGAGTACGTAAATATGTTTAAATAATTATTAATGCGGAGATATGATCTTGCAAACTGACATCGTGCAAAAGACGTTAGCAGAAGTTACAAATTTATTTTTTATGTAAAAAATATGTAAACATGTGAATTAATGAATTCGTTTCTTTGCAAAGCGATGGAGTTTGAAAATATGAAAATTGGATGCTCACGAAATTGTTAAATTATCTCCTGACATTGAGGTAATTTTCTGATAACTTATATCGTCACGTTCGTTCAAAGCATTAATAAAAATTGTTCCATTACCTTATTATATTCCTCAATTTTTTTTTATAACTTTCGTCGAAATGATAAGAGGCTTTATCATTATATTTTCTTGTTTTTTCATGTTCAATTCACGGAACTTCACTGACTCATTTTGGTAATTCGTAGTAAAACGATAAGAGACTTTATTCTTTTACATTTTGTACTTGTTTTTTCTACTTTTAGTTTACGAAACATAACCTTGGCTCAAGATGCGTAAATGAAAAAAGAAGAAATAAAAAAATGATTAATGCATTGATATGCTTGAAACGTCGTGTCCCAGACGACCGTACAAACACGTTTTTTCACAGAGGTACACAAGAGACGTGTGAAAACGAGTTGATGGAGTATTGTAAAAATAAAATAAAGCTGCCAATAGCAGTGTGTATCTTTCCAAATCAAACAAAACTTTGGAAAAAAGATACTTCCACGTGTCTCCATAAGAATCTTTATCAAATTATTATTGGAGTCAACTAGAATATAAATTAGAAACTGAGAATATAATTTCACTTACTGTTAATTTAATTCTTGTAAGTTAATTTAATTTCTTGTCATTTGAAATGTAGCGCACTTGCGTTAGGAATTCAATCGATTCCAAAGGCACCATCTAGGTACTTGTGCTGCAGTATCGAGATGTCTAATGATAACGACACTTGAGACCGATAAATGGCTAATGAAACGATAACAATTGGAGAGTTAGCTTCTACAATAATTCCGCGGGAATTTGTCCGGGATGCGATGACTCGTTTCGGACTGGGCCCGTTTTAATGACACGCGGATCGCTATTGAATAATAACTGACGATCATTCAGCTGGTGCATGTCCATAGAAAGACTTCCTGCAGTCTACCGAGTGAACGTGTTTCCTAGCAATCTCGTTGCTTTCGCTTTTACTTCCGCCCGAAGAATTAAATTCCTCCTCGTAATTATCCGTGTTACAACAAAGTCGTTCGGCACAGTTCTTCCTCGCCAACCTTATCATTTCGGGAACGATTGCGTATCACGGTCTTCGATCGTTCTGTACAAAATGTCTGCCAAGCAGAGCGAAAATCAATCACTGCCGGCACGCATTGTTCCTCCCAGCAATTATACAATGTCGAACCAAGCTTTATCGTCAGGATTTCCTTTTATCGTTGCCCGGTCGTCCTACGACCGTTCTTAAACTGAAATCCGTTTCCTCCTAGCCAAGACACGAGTAACGCGAAATAGTGGAATTTCATTCGTAAAAGTTTCTTTGATTTAATGAAATTTCCTTTGCAAGCACGAATAGAATAAAACGCGGAAAATTTACTATTTCTAATGAATGTAAAATGTAATTTCAGTTTGTTAGTTCGCAAGCCAATAGTGTCGCCTAATTGTTCCGCGGAAAATGACGCTCGTATTTTAATCGCGTTTTTTTAACGTTTCCCCGTCTCCTACGACGTTCTATTTCCGTTCGCAAAACTGGTCGCGAGAGGAGCGATTTTATTTAGTCTTCGACAGTTCGTTTCCTCTCCGTGGAAAAATAAGTACGCTTTGCCAACAACGAGCAGCACGCGAGCCATTATCAGAACGCAGTGGAAAAAGGAAAACAAGCTGAATGTCCACTTGTGATCGATTACGGCGTGGCCATGACTGTTGCCCGCTATAGTGTTATTAAACGTAGACAAGATTTTTGCATCGCACGTAATACTAGCCGATGCTAATGTCAGACTGAGCGGGGTGATTTTAACAAGCTCGCTTTGCGCGATGTTTTTCTTTTCTATAACAAATTTCAAATAAATGGATTGACAACTCGCGAACACCGACAAGTTTCATCCGAGCAACGAGCCGTGCACGCCAGCGAATTTCACTCGATTCATAACATTGTAAAATATATTATTCATGGTGCTAACCCGACTTTTCTACCGGGCTTTTCCGATGAGCGAGCAACTCTACTTTGTTGCCTTGTGCAAATGAAAAACAGCTGGTACTTCCGCGAAAATAGATTTTTCATTTAAGCAATAGAAATTATTTCCCATTAGTGGGAATCTTTTGAATTAAATTGCACGACACAGGAGCCAGACATTCACAATAATTCTAACAAGCTGCAAATAGTGTGACGATCATCATTTTACTTTTTCAAATGCATAAAATCTATCTTTGATTGCTTTTGCACTAAAATCTTGCGAAACCTCGTTTTATATAACTGTCTATTTATTTTCTGTGTTTCGAACCATTTCAATCGCATGTTTCCCGGATCGAATACGCTTGCACGGTCAATTATAGTATACGTTTCTGCTGCTTAATGAAGTTGCGACTTCGTGATAACGATGCACGAGCCTCTTAATTAACTGCGAGGATGTAACGGGAAAATTAGATGCGCACATACGGAGTAATTTAGCGGTGGCAGAGTGGAGAAACGAGTTTTGTGAAACATTCAGGCCAAATATCGACCGCGTATCGATGCGCGAGCGAAGCTAGCGGTAATATAAAATTCGAATGTCGCGAACTTTCCCGGGCTTTCGATCAAAGGGGATAGCAGCAAACTCGAGGAGACAAAGTTCTAGGTTCTAGCACGGTAATCGGAGCACGAGAATGTTACAAAATTTCCGAACATACAGCGGGCTGTAATTGTTTCCGCTACCTGTGAACTACTATCGATTAGAATACACGTGGAATTTGTGACTTGTATTTGCAAATAGCAAGCATTCGCGGAGCACGTGGCAAATTTTTTGACGATGTTGCACAATTTTCCGACTGATAAACCGATTGTATGCAATAGCGATTAATGATGCAGTCTTCGGTGCATCCTGCTTTCGCGAAATAACAGCTTTCTACCAGGACAACTTATCCAACCTGTTGCAAAGTTTGGCGAAGATATTGGCGCCTTTATCTACCGGAAACGTGTTGATAGCGGTTTGAATCACTATGCTGAAGAAGCCTGGAAATTCTTCTGGGTTAGATTGTCATTTTTAAAGAAATTGTTGGGTTGTATTATTTAGGAACATTCTGTCTAGAATTGGTTTCTATAAAAAGAATCAACTATCAACTTAGATAAAAATTTCCTGCCGCATACTTCCATTCCACCTGCTCGAAGTTATAGTAAGATCTGAATATGAATGCCCGGCTCAGCTCAATTCCGATTCTGTAATAGAATATTTCGCAATGCGATTCGTCGCCATGAGTTGGAAGACCGGAAGTCCTCGACATCGCGAGACTATGAATCTAAATGCGCCCTTCGTTTTTTCTCGACAAACTATGCTTCGGGTTTAGCATATTCTGATGGGAGAAATTGGCGGCACAACTCGTTTCGAACGCGTTTCTTTAGCTAGTAGCAAGTCATTCTTTATATTTTATACATGTTTTACTTGTGGAACTCGGGAACCCGTGATTAGGACGCATAAAATAAGGAGAACAGTGGCATATTTGCAGAGAAAACTCATAAATCAAGCGGACTCTTTTAAAATATGAATTATAACCAGCTGGAAAACAGAGGAGTCGAGAAACTATCACTGGGGCGCAAAAATTGTGACCGAATTCTTCCACTTTTTGTGTTTCGCAAAATGATTTTATGGACTCGGGCTTTTTCTCCATAAGTTGTAAAGTGACGTACATGATGTACAGTCGTCTGGTGTTCTACCGTTCGATGGTTGGAAAAATGGAAAAGATTTTAGACGGTCCACGCCCCGAAGAAGCAATGCGCATGGAAAAAGTGGAAACGAACGATTTCTCCTTTTGTGCGACGTCGCAAAAGTGCGTTTCACGCGTGTCTCACCGGGTAATGCTCGGTGATTCGGAGTCCTATGCTCCACTGATCCACTGGCGACCGTTTGCGGGTCTGCAATAATGTGGTTTAATAATCCGTTGCCAACGGTGTTGCTATTCCGCGACGGAACGGCCACGGTTAACGACGCAAAAATTATAGAACTTCTGCGAAAGAAGAGACACACTTTCGCGCGGCGAATCCACGTTTCGAGGTATAATGGATGCCACTGTACTTCTGGAACCAGACCAGACCACTAAAAAGCTAATTGCTGGACTAGGAAGTGTGTCGGGTCATTTGCATGCGACTCCGCTGTTTTCTACAGTTGAAGAGACGTCGAGGTTGATTGACTTTGTTCCTACGAGACCGCAGGATTTAATATCTTTTAACTGGGTACTAGATTGGGTCTGGTTTGCAACTTATGGTCGGTTAATTCTGTACGGTGATCATTTTACGGTTTATAGAAGCTGTAATTCATAGCTGGAGATTGTCCAATAAATTTTCTAATAGCGGCGTAATTAATTTCATACGAAAATCGTATTGACCTCTTGATAAATTCAATAATATAAATTTGCGTCAATACTCTCCTGCTAACGAGTTTGCAAAGCATAAATGCTATTTTTAAAACATTTTAAATGTAGATTCGAAGGCTGTTTTCGTTTCAGAAGCGTCTATATCGAAAAAATAATCCTAAACGTTTAAAAATGTTAATTCGTTGGAAATAGGCTAGGTGCATAGCGTGCACGTAGCAAAACTCCGTATCTTAATAATTCATAGTCAATCAATACCAACTGCAACGCAAATATTTCTCTTTCCAAAGATGACGGGGTAATGCAGCCCAACTGCTCCAAATTTAGCAAACCTGTCCTATATTACCGTTTGCATATTATCGATTCATTGAACATTGCAAATTTTCATTCATTTTATTATAGACACTACTCAGAAATGGTTTGCCTCTATTAATAAAGTGAATCAAATGAGAATGGTCAAGTACCTGTAAGCGATAGCGTGAGTGCACCTTGTTAAATTATTGCATAATGCCAGTAATGAACTTCAATTTCAACTGTTTTTATTGGATCATTATTTTTAGAAAGATGAGTTGGACGATTAACTGGCGTAACCAATTCAATTTCAATCTCACGCAAATATTTTTATAGTGGTTTGCTCTAGGTCGTGTACGGATTGTCTAATCTTTAATTGTGTTGACTTATGATTCAAAGATACGCGAGAATAGCAATGAAGAATGGCGAAAATTGTGAATGATGAACTTCGTGCTAACCATTATTGTCGACGAAGAATAACAACAATTCATACACTGTTTATGCAATTTTCCATTTTTGTAAACAAGTTTCAAGGAAGTCGTACTAAATAAAATCCTATTTCCATTGGTAATAACTACACAGCGGATTTTAACAATGGACACGTACAATTTAAAGCAGTGGACATGTTAAAAAGAGATTTAAGGACATCAGTGTATTATTTTCAGCTTAATAAGAAAATTAAGCTAAATACAAATTTTTTATTTGGCTCCTGTATCTTGCAATCAATGCAAACATTTTTTATTTTGTATAGGTCCAAAATAAATAAAAATCGTACTAAATTCTGTCGAAAATTCTTATAAACCATAAATGCATAAAGATACGCACGTAGATCGTTTGCATAATCCATTGAAATAATTTGATAGAAGAAGGTTCATCGCAGAGCGCTCTGGTCATCACATCAGTCAAAAAAGTCTTTTAGTGACAGAAAAATACATTGGAGTCTGCGGTATTTTTCTCGATTTTTTCTCTACTTTGTACACTCATATTATTAGATATAAACATAATCTCGTTAAATCATGACCAGAGCGCTCTGTATTTAACCTTCCTCTTCAGAATGAGCCCTCACCCAGTCAAAAATCTGCTCAAATAAGGACAAATAACCGATTGCCGCAAACCCATGTTTCGACCCAAAATCTAGTAAGATTCTAGTTCCTTGTTAGTTTTGTCACGTGACTACCCTTCCACCTTGATGAATGCAACTTCGAAAATGGCGTAGTGCCTGGCGTTATGATCGTCAGGGTCAGACAAGGTCAGACATTAAAGACACCCCGTTTATAATAGATAAGAACGTACACAGCGCGAAGAGCATGACTCACACGTCAGGAATACGATGGCATAATGTTTGCCTTACACATTATAAGCTGACACTGTACCGCGGCAAATAGTAACGATACACAGTCACACAAAAACCAATTGTTTTAAACAATCCGAAACATTAATAATGATTACCGGCCTCACGATGAGGTGTTGAAGAACGTTCTACTTACGTGCATCCTAATTTCCATGTTTCAGATACAAACCTACAAGATTATGGGGGTTTAGTGGTCACGTGCAGACGATAATCCACAGTATTATCGGTCGCGTTCGTTGCCCTTGGCCGATTGGTGAACGGGTCTACATTGGACTTCCGGATGATACTACTCTCACCTATGATCTATATCAGCCGCTGACCAATGACTATGAAGGTCAGTTCTCTTACCGAAACGATGATTACGATGAAACGCATATTGCAGTTTGTACAGTTGACGTGCCACTTATTGCATTAGACGAGTGCAAAAGTTTTATTCAGCTTTCTCGAACAAATAGATTGCATTCTATTGGCCAGAAAATCTTAGCAGTAACACGTAAAATAAATGCTAACAATGAGAGAATTATTTAGAAATATTATTGTGAAAAAATTAACAATATTTACATTTTCTACAATGGTTATATTCTAGTAGAATTATATAAATCTGGTAATTTCATTTGAGATTATTACTTCAGAGAAAGTTATAGATCTCTTCGTAGCCATAGCATCGCTATTATGAAGCCTATTAGCAGGTTTCTAGTGGCGAAAGTGTTGGCAATGAATCAAAAAGTATTTCGTTAAACCGTTCGCACTCTCCAAACAGCAAATTGAAGATTATTCGTGTACTAGCGCAGCAACCTGGCGTTGGTTTGCGTGAAATATGTTCATACATATTTCACGATCATTGCGTCCGTTCTTTGGTGAATAGAGTGAATGATGTTTTCCTTATGCAACCGCGGTATTGAACGCTCTGCAACATAGTTTTCTGTTATCGCAGACGATGTTACCATCGCCATTTGTCCCGGTATCTGCAACAGCTCCGAGAGCGTTTACATCAGAACGTTTGTGCACTTTGTCCAGTGCCATGGATATCGATGCGCTGTACTCAATCACGTTGGGGCCCTTCCCAGCGTAAAGGTCACGGCACCACGAATTTTTACGTACGGTAGGTGAACGTCCTGTCTACGGATAATCATTTCGATTCTTTAACCTTCGCTGATGTCACTAGCTACTTTCTAGTCCAATTTGTTGCCGCGGACCCCTCGAGCTACATTAACTCTCATCCGTTCCTCTTGTCGATTTGACACATTTTCTTGTATGGTGTCACGGTTCGTTCTGGCTGGACGGTGTTCTCTAACGATTTTATTATGCTCGAGAGCTGACCAGCGATTTTATTAAAATTCATCCGCTTCGAATATATTGCTTTCTAGGAATTTAACTAGTATTTTAATGCAAAATAATTGTACAAATTACTTCTAACATCGAGAAATTTTGTATTGGTTAACGTGAGCTGATCAGCGATTTTATGGACCTTAATGCGACTTTAATGGAAAATAATCTTAAGAAATCTTGCGTAGATTAACAAAATGAATATTCACCCAGCCAGTAAACAATTTTCCTGGCTAAGACGTTCTCGTGTTTTCAGTGGAAGTTGCAAATTTCGCTGTCCGCGTTTTCATTAGATTAATTTCACACCTCTGCGTCAACTCGACAGTGAGGACCAAATGAAGTTCGGATAATGAGGGTCGAGCGAGGGTTAAATATTCAAGGGCCTCGTCGCCCGCCGATAGCGGGGGTGCGTTAATTGAATCTGTAATGAACTTTCTATAGGACACACCGAGGACTATCACGTAATGCTGCAGAGCCTGGTTGAGAAACATCCGAGCACGAAGATCGTGTGCATCGGGTTCAGCTTGGGTGGCAACCTGGTGACCAAGTATTTAGGCGAACGGAGCTTGAACAAGTTGTCGAACATAATCGGTGGTATATCTATTTGTCAGGGATACAACGCCCTCGAGTAAGTACAATGTTCTTCCAGCCAGAAATATTCCCCTAAATAATCCCGATATCACTCTGTTTGAGGGCAAAGATGAAACGCTCAGAGCAAGATTAATGCGTTCGCGATCGACATTTTGTTTGGGAACTGCTGCTGGACTCCCAGTAGAACAGTGCTAACATATGCAGAATCAGTGAATATTGTGATGTCTGTTCCACTTTTAACCCATCAAGCACACAGATTTTTTGTTGCTCTATAGATTGTAAAATCGTTCAATTGTTTTATGTGGAATTTGTGAACGTGTCTCGCTCAGGATGTTAATGTCATCATTTTTGTGACTGTTCGGTTATCAACACGTTCACAGTTCACTGACACGTATGTGGGTCATTAGACTGCTGATCTGTGTGTATTTGCCGCGTGCAGATTTATGAAATCCGAAGGAATGCGTTTATTAAAGTTAACAATTCATGTATTCGATTTTTGTGAAAAGAGAATTTCGAATTGACGGATCGAGAGCTCTTTTATCCTAATTTCTATGAACTGAACTGTGAAAACAGGAATTCGCATAGTAAGCTGCAGTCATGATGACGTTGCATAGAATATAAGTGTGCAGTTCTTTGAGGACTGTTTTCTTTCGAGTCTGAACAGTGAACATGTTAAAGCAATTAGAAAAGACTGAACGTTTTCTGTAAACGAATCACTCATTGAAAATCAGATAAAAATGTATGTCCGGTTTTTGTGCAGAGGTACGAAGTTCCTACTCAACTGGCAAAACTTCCGACGCTTTTACCTCTACATAATGTCGGAGTCGGTGAAAAGTATTATCCTTAAGCATAAGCACGTATTACTATCCGAGGAAGTTAAGCAGAAGTACAACTTGAACGAACGTGACATCGTTTCCGCGGCGACGCTGCCGGAACTTGACGAAGCGTACACGAGAAAGGTAAAGTTCAGTTCAAAATGGCACAGAAAAAGAACATACTTCCATGGAGAAATGATAATTCACTATTTTTCTCTGTGAGATTATTCTCTTTTATACAACCCGTCCGGAAAGCGAGCACGTAGATTAACTCTTATTGTTTACGAAACAGGTGCACAACTTCAGATCCGTGTCGGAAATGTACAAATGGAGTAGCTCTATTTTTTACCTCGACAACATTACGACACCTATGGTGTTCATCAACGCTTTGGACGACCCCATTGTACCTGAGAAATTGCTGGAGCCTATGAAGGAGCATGCCAGTAAGTGATCATTCAAATTCACCGCCAGAGATCATTATGGTTGTGTCCGAGGAGCTGACCTTGATGGACCTTGCCGGATGTAGGTCATTGTCGTGGTTCCGTTACCAGAGAAACTTTACACGCCGGTCACGTGGATCATGCTATCGACCTTAGAGTATTTTACACTTTTTCCGTAATAATATTTGCATCACAAATACCATTCGCTCTAGACCTTCAAAAATAGTCTATTTATATCCATGTTTCGCGGCCGTAGCCCATAATGACGATAATGATAATTCTATTGTTCTTTCTTTGCATTATTGTTCTCTTACTTGCAGCTACAATAAAGTTTGTGCAAATAGCGTGCACATATCTTTACTCGGAATTAGTAAAAAATTTATGAAATTGATACGATATGGGGACTAACGATGACTCCTTTGTTCCAGAAAAACACCCGAACACAATATACATAGAACTGGCTCATGGGGGCCATTTAGGGTTCTACGAAGGTGGACTGCTCTACCCAAACCCCATAACCTGGCTGGACCGTACTCTGGTGTCTCTCGTGGGCTCCCTGACACTAGCCCACGCGGACAAGTCTCTGAAAGCCTCTTAACCGTATTCACAGTCATTGTCACGCTCACCTTGTAAGTAAATCATTCTCGGCGAGCGGCGACCGGCGCCGCTCATGTTCGTCGACCTAAACGTGACCATAACTCGCGTTCGATTCCGCTTCAAGCCCCCGAAATGCCGGTCCTGTGTACGCGACGAGCGCGAAACGATCGCACGAGATCGCCAAAAACCACTGGCTCGGGATCTACCGAGGAGTTATTTTTTGTAATCGCGAGATTTAGCGTCGCGACGCGACAGCAGAAGTTCAGTTTCAAGAGAGGAGAAGGCGTACACCGAATTTTTCAGCACAGTCGCCGCCGGGCTTCAACCGGAAGTGAACGCCGCGGACACACTGAAACAGCAGAACAGTGGCACAACGATTTAGATAGGAATTTCTTTCTTCTCAATGTTCTACGCATTGACGCTTTTTTACTCAGGGATCATCGATAGGACGATTTGATAAGAAAACGTTTGACAAAAAACGAAACAGGGAACCGAAGAGGTGCAATATCAAAAAGAATAAGGACTCCGTCAGTTTCCTTGCGACGGAATCAGAGAAAATTTTGATGGCATTGCTGGTCGCTTGCCCTTGTGTATCAGTCTGCCAATTTTCATCAGCAGATTATTTAACTCGAGCTAGGTGCGATTTAGTAGAAGAACGAGACGAGAGACTAAATTCGATAAGTTTCTATCAATCAGCCGAACTAAATTTAAGTTACATTCCCTTATAGTTCTCTTTTGCGTTAATAGAACGATTTTACATTTCAATACATCAACCAGTTGGCACAGCCCTTTGAAATTTGACAAACTGATGTACAAGGGCACAGAGAAGCGATCAGCAAAGTCGCCAAACTTTATCTTACACTTTCGCAAGGAAAGAATCCCGGTTTCTTTTCGATCACACCTCGTAGTCTATCCGTAGCAGACAAAGGAACACCCCCGTAGATTTTTGGTATAGCTCGCGAGCGATTGATTCTCGGACAAATTTTTGATAAAGGATCACTAGGACCTTACTTAACGCAATTTCATACGTTTAGTCGGATATATATTATATTTTTTAATCGCGGGCACTGTTCCGCGCAAACGGATTAAAGCGAAACCGTTGGACAAGCGTAAAAAGCTTGTCGCGAATCGCGACGAATCGACGTCGAAGTCCATTCGATCGAGAAGAAAACTTGTGTTTACATATCCTGTGTTCGACGATACGGGGCTAATAGTAGTACTTAGCATTGTTGCGCGTCGACGCGATACGAACCTCCTTCACACGGGAGTTAACATGAAGAGTATATTTTTTCTATGGACGAAAAGTAGCGGGTAGTCCAACTCGATTAGACTCTGAGACGCTGGTCTCTCGCATTCTCCTCATTTCCCCGTTGACGAGGTTCATACTGGTCGGGCGCAATAAAGAAAGAAACTATTCTTTTATCAAACATCGACGTTTCATTTCCGGAATCGGGACGATAAAGTATTATCGTGTCGCGTGACGGGTAAGACTTTCCGATTCAATAATTTATGCGACCTTGGAGAGCGATATTTTCACGGGAATGATTCATTTCATACGAAAAAGTATGGTCCAATTGTAATATCGAAAGGATGAATTTTCATTAATATAGACTTGATAAGGAATATTGTTGTAATATTGACTGTCACGTCCGGTGGTCCAGCCACTGATAGTAATGAACACAATCGAAGATTTCTTTTTTTCTTTATATTTATTAGTCTCATTTATTATCCCAGGATTAGTCCTGGAGGAATATTTATTGCTTCCTGCTGAAATTTATTGAAGTAGTTTTCTCCAGTAGTGTTATCCTGAATTAAAGCATTGATACGAGCCTCGTTGATCCTGGCTTGTTCCAGTGCAATTATTTCTTGAGAGGAGAATATTGGGAAGCTTCTATTAATTTCATTGATTCGAATCAAACCATGGCTGGACCACCAGACGTAACAGACAGTTTGATTGGAAAAAAAACGTGATTCATCGTAGCTTTAGCTCTGTCTATAATCGTTTATCATACGAACGTTCATCTCCATAAAACAACGTAAGACAATAAATATCATTACACACACATACACGAACGCGAGATCCACTACCGAAGCATATTTGATTACTTAAGTAACTTTAAGGATCATTTCTAAATTAATAATTATTTATTCTTAGTATTACTTCGATGGGTGCAGTTATTAAATCGTTAAGTGTGTAATAGTGGTACATTTATTATAAATATGAATATTTTTTCAAGCTGTCAGTGTATATTCGTACCAATAAAATCGAAAAGAATTTTGTATGCGTGGTACGAGGCAAATATTCGACGTATACTTACTACTTGCGCATGTTCGTTGAATTTAGGAACCTTTTTTATAATTCACTTGCCACGTCATCGGCGTTTCGAAGAAAATATCTGCTCAACAATCTAGGTTTTATCGGAACATTCCATAAATTTTTTGATAACTGCATTAAACACAATCGCGTGCGAAAGTCACGAGTCATGTGCAATTTAAAGCATTTATTATTTAGAGACTGCGCACAGAAAATATATACTGTGGTCACATTCTTTGATTGTTTTGTATTCTGCACATTGTACAAAACTTAACACGACTGTTACTTGCCACTAATTACTTGCTCAAAATGTTGTTCAACATTGTTAATTTTTTTATTACGCAAATATAATAGAAGTGTGTCGATATTTTTAAAAAAGTATCTTTATTTTGTTCAAGAATTGTTATGTGAAAATTGTACTTTCTTTAGTTATTCTGTACTCAAATTTGATGATTCTCTTACGAAGACAGAAATGTGTTCACTTGTATTTCGACATTCTCTGTATACCTGTATAATGAATTCATTAATTTGCCATTATCGTTGGCATACAAATTTCCAAATATATGAATAATTATTATTTACTTTTGACATTCTATGATAACGACTGCCAATAGATGAAGCGTTAATGTTTCGTATCCGCGAAGGTCTCGAGCGTTAACTGGTAGATTAGTAGAAGCTTCAAATGTTTCCACTGGGGCGCACGCGAAAATTTATGGAATGATTTGGTATCGTGTAGGTTGATCGAATGATCGAGCGAGATCGAGAGGCCGCGTTTACATGTACTTGAAACGGCGAACAGCTGTGTGGTTATGTAAACAGAAGGTGCTTGTAGCAGAAAGTGCCTTAGATTAAGTACTGCCAGCACAGGGATCAAGATTTCCGGAAACGATCTCTATAGGCCGTTTCATACGGAAATCAAGAACTTGCCTGTACGCAACAGTTTCCTCTTCGGCAAACCGAGTTTAGAAGATTTCGATCGGTAGGTGTTTTCTAACGAGTCGATCGCGAATATAATTGTTAATGTGTCACCCGTGTAGCTAAAGTGAGACTCGATTACAATAATTTATTACCGTTACGAGCGTTTTTATATTCTGTCCGACGAATTACTATTTGTTACGTTCGAGCAGTTGTGTTTCTGTAACAAATCATTTGTCAGCACTGGAAAATAAACAATTTTTTTCGCAGAGTTCTACACCTCTTCATGATCGTACAAAAACCAAGTTGTTCTGTTTTATGTAATTCATTTTCAACAATAAATTTATTTAAAATAACGATCTCATTTCAAATATTCTAAATTGTCCGAGTAGATACACCTCGCGCAAGTGCGTCGCACCCTCGCGTGCAGAAAAACGGTTCGAACACAGAGTGATAATTAAAAAACACACAGGTGCGATGCTATCGTGACTTCCAATTACATGGATTAACAACCACGATTTCTGTACATCTGTGCAAACGTATCGTTAGACCTGTCCGCGCAGTGATTCATTTTATGTACATTCTTTGATAACTGCATCACACGTAACGCGGAATTATTATCTCCCGATTAGTCGTAGCTGAAAATTAAACCACCTTTCGCGACATTTCGATGAGGTACGTAATCCGTCGAGTTCCTGCAATTTCAGGATTCGCATCCTGCAATTACGAGGTGTAAAGAAACCTTCGACCACAATTTTAAGACAATGAAGAATAAGTCTAGATTACTGTTACGCAAAGTGTCCATTGTAGAAGGATGACACGACAGACCATCTCTTCGGTAATCGCACAATCATAATTCCGTTTTAAGATGCATATCTAACCTTGCAACTGACAATGTTATTTCCCCAGGTCAACGATAAATGGAACGAGACCGGCTTATCATTCGATCGGCGACGTTAACGGGACGCTATCAATTAAAAACAGACTTCCTGAACGACGCTGTCAATGAAGCTAGCTGGAAAAATCTCATCAGACTTGCTCCAGTGCATAAACATCGACGTGTCGCAACAGATCAACTATTTAAAATTATAACTATCTGGTCGCATGAACAGACGCGGTTCACCTTCTCTTTGACAGAGGAAACGAAACACCGCGGGAACGTCCGAGGATTCCGAGAGAGCCTCTATTCTCCGATGTCCTTTGTTATCCACTTTTCGGACATTGGAATACAAGGAACAACGTAATCAGCTTTCCTGGCTCGAAATTGGGCACGTAGAGAGACCAATCGCTGTCGAGGATCACCGTTGAACGCGCTGATAGTGAGCGAACGCGCCTGTCCAACGTCTGTGAGAAAGTACACCGCTCTCGATGGAAGCGATCAGTCAGTCTGACGCGAACTGTCGAGACGATCGGGTCGCAATCGTGAGCAGCTGGTGAGTCCCGAAGATCGAATATCGAGGATTGACGATCATGAAGCTGGTGACTTTTTCGCTGGCAATCTGCTGCCTGGCCGGCATGAATCTCGCGATGCCGCTGATCAATTACAAAACGCTCCGCGAACAGATACTGGAGTACGAGCAGCGATTCATGTTAGGCGGTAAACTGACCTTGAATAACCTCGAGCGAGCCGCCAACGAGGTCCTAATGAAGGAGAAGCGGAATGAACTGGAGGCCGGTGCGTTTTTTTGTAAAATCTCTAAGCGATGCCGAAGGAAATTGCGCTCGTGCGAAAACCTGTTTTGATCCACGTGGTCTACTTGAATCGAGCCATTGTTAGCATGATTAACAGCGAACAAAGAGCTCTCTTATCGGGGCGAATTTTAATTTTCGCGGCGGGTCGTTCCAGCTGCGAGAGGAATTTTTAGGGCGTGATTCATTGACGCCGTTCGAGTCTATTTTGAAAGCGTTTTTCACTCAAACCCGTTGGGAACGAGTTGAGCACCATGAAGAAAGTACCGTCTTGTTTGATAAATGCTTGGGAACGCACTTGTGGCTTTTGTTTGTTGTAAGTTCATTTGTTAGGATTCGGAAGGATTTGACGTTTAACTTGTGTATGAAATAGCTTCGACGGAGTCGATCTGTATGATCGTAGTTTTATGAATGAAAAGTATCAATGAGATTTATGGAACATGCATTAAAATAGATAGTACGATTTACTGTGCGTGCAGTAGTTTTGAGCTTCCCACGAAAATTAATTTTTAGATGTATAAAATAGATTCAAGTTTCCGTGTGGACGGATATTGATTTTCGATTCGAAGGTATATTTGTACCTGTAAACGGTGTAAAATTATTGCAAAATTAGCAAAAACCGACTATAAAATTGACTTCGAATAGAACAGTCTAATAATACTTTGTAATTAACTTTTTTCGATAGAAATTCAAATTACTTCGAATGGTGTGATCTAGTAATTTCTTGTGTCAATGACGGCGTTGTCTAACGCAAGATGAAGTTGATATTTGTTGGACAGTGTATTCGGTAAAGAAATGATTGAACTTCTGTTACAGAGCTATAGCGCAATAATTAAACAAGCTTATTAATAAGCTTCCAGTAGCTAAGTTGTTAAGTTCACTTTACTTCAATTGTTCGTATATCCTGCGAGCCTACATTTTTGATAACCTTAGGCTTCAAGAACCCGACGAAGTTTGCTCCAAGCCGAAATTTTATAGAAGCGAAGAAGGACATCGAGAAGTCTAAAGTGTTCGAATTTATCCGTAAAATGCCGAAAGGGGCGGTTTTGCATGCTCACTACTCAGCCATGGCCACAATCGATTACATGTACCACAACATCAGTTTTCGCGATGATTTATACCTCTGCGAAACGAACGACACCTTCAAATTAAAATTCTTCAAGAAACCAGACGAAGAGTGCGAATGGCAGTTGCTGAAGAAGGTGCGTCAGCATCCGTTACACGCTTCAGAGGTGAATAAGAAGATTAGAGAGAACTTGTCTATGCAATGCGAAAACCCGAAAGAGACTTATTCGGACATCGATAAGGCCTGGACGAAATTCTCTGACATTTTTAACTTCGTATATCCGTTGGTCACTTTCAAGCCTGTTTGCGAAGACTATTTTATGATGGTTCTACAACAACTTTATGAGGACAATGTGATGTATTTGGAGATGCGATCTACTTTGCCTACTTTGTACGATTTTGATGGGACTGAGTACACACCGAAGGATACAGTCGGAATCTTCAAGAATGTTTCTGAAAGGCTAGTATTCGCTACTTCTTCATATAATAAATTGTAATAGTGATATAGTTGTTAACAGCTGTAACAAATTTCGTGATAGTATAACAAGTCGTATTTCGAAAGTGCAGTCACTAACGAAAAGGGTATAAATAGCTCATGAAACGATAGGAATAAACAAGACTTTCTACTGTCAAGATTTGTGTTAGATAAGGGAGCCATCGAACGTTCCCTTATCGCTTTAGGTATAGGTTTGAAGAGATATCGCTGCCCTAAATCAAAAAAGAATTATTCACACAATGGTTCGATACTTTAAGCATACTTTCTGAATCACGGACAAATATTTAAACCTTCGTTCACACAGATTTAAAAAGGACCACCCAGACTTTGTTGGAGTGAAACTGATCTACGCGCCTCATAGATTAGTCAATCTCGAACAGGCAGAAGAATATATCAAGACACTGAAAGAGTTACAGGATCAGTATCCGAACTTTATAGCAGGTTTCGATTTAGTTGGACAAGAGGACAAAGGCAAAACGCTGGAGTATTTCTCAAACATTCTAGAGAAAGTTGCGCATGATACGAAATTCTTCTTCCATGCGGGTGAAACTAATTGGTTTGGTTCATCCACGGATGAGAATCTTGTTGATGCCATTTTGTTGAACACGAAACGCATTGGCCATGGGTGAGTAGCATATAATAATCATGATTGATCAATCTGTGGATTATACAGGGTGTCCCGTAACTGATGGTACAAGCGAGTAGGGAGTGATTCTACGTGATTGTTCTGCAACAATCGGACTCGTAATTAATTTTTAGTTGGCCGAAAAATGTACGGACCACCTTAATAAAATGGAAACTGAATCAAAAATTTGTATACTTTAATTCGTATTTTAGTATTCGACTGATTTTATCTCTGAGAATTTGCTAAGCACTCTGGCATTTTATGAATCGAAGAGCTCTGTCGCTTACTAAAAAGGAGCGAATGTACAGCGACCGCGTGTTCGATGATTGATTCTATTAGTACCTCGTTAACGAGAATTCATGAGTTCAGTGAATAGTTAATCAGAAACTGATTCATCAAAGAGAGAATTGTTACAGTTCTCTCTTAAGAGTTACGACCAGAGTGCTCTCGAACTCTGGATGTTGAAATAAAACATTTTTGACCTGTTATAAGCACTCTATTAATTCTAATTAAATAAATTCTGGAATAATGACCGATATATTACAATTTTCTAAAAACGGGAAAAATCAACTGAGTCGATAGTTGCATAGAAAACGATATTTTCCACATTGAAAATTTCTAAAATATATTTTAACAGGTACGCACTAGCTAATCATCCCTTCCTCCTCGAAATGACGAAGCGGATGGACATCGCCATAGAAGTAAACCCCATTTCGAATCAAGTATTAAAACTAGTCGACGACTTCAGGAATCACGCAGCCAGGCGCTTATTCGCCGAAGGATACCCAGTGGTGATCTCTAATGACGATCCAGGATTTTGGGGTGCCAGTGGTTTAAGTTACGACTTCTACGAAGCTTTTATGGCGATCATGTCCGAACACGCGGATTTAAAATCGCTGAAACAACTCGCAATCAATTCTCTCGTCTACAGCAGCTTGGATGACGAAGAGAAACAAGCTGCACTGTCTCTTTGGGAGCACAAATGGGATAATTACATGAACAATATAATGCAATAAAACCACTAAGCATCGTCCACACTTATGCATCTATTTCTGTCCACGCGGAATCACGAAATTCCTATACATACGCCACTCAGCGGACTGTCCATTTAATTACTGCAAAACAAAAGATGATCACCGATAGAACCGGTTCGCGTAATTTATTTCGTCTAAGGAAATTACGCAGCCTGCCTTAGGCGTGCGCCATCCACACGAACATATCCACAGGGATAATACGTGTGATAACAATTTGTAATTTAAATGCGCCTTTATTGTCTTCCTGCAGTTAACCACGCGTGACAATGTTCCTTTGAAGAACGTTTCAATGTTGAATAGATTCGTCGCAACAAAGACGACATTACAAGAACATATGTATTATATCGCATTCAAGAAAATAAATTATTATTTATTTATTTATTTTACTAACAGATTCATCTTCACTATCCCTCGACTAGGTTTGATACTATCGACTAGCATTTTTAATCTTTTGATTCGTGATTAATATGATCCACGATTAAAATGTTTTCCAACATCGTAGATAACATCGATTGTGCAAGTCTCACCACGTGGAGATTAGCTGTCACGCGAAACGGAACTATTACTATTTATTAAAAAAATTAGTTTATAAAATCTCATCGGACCTGGAACTTCATTTCCCGATGATTAATGAGCTCGTATTCCGTTTGGCTCCGTTCTCTGCCACTACCTGATTACGACACTTGATATATTTATTTAAACAAACTAAGGAATGTGTACTCTTGAATTGTACGTCTAATCTCTGTCAAGCGCCGAGGAAGAAATATGGCCGCGCACGAAACCTGCGCGCGCTTGTCTCACGATTCGATTATCGCAATTGGTCAGAATCGAACGGTGATCGATTATAGAAAACGTTAGAAATCGGAAAAAAATTGGAAAATCATGATTAGACTGCGGATCTTTATGCATTTATAGCAAAACTGAGAAGATGAAATTCAAAATTGTTGAAAAATTAAAAAAATTGAAAATGTCGATATTTAAGGGAAGAAATAAAATTCAATTTAGTTTCTATTTCTTACAATCCATGCAGACAAGTTTTATTTTGCATAAAGATTCGCAGTCGAATACTTCTTCCACATAACAAACCATGAAAATTAATACTAATTGTTTTTTATGACGATTTAGTAGGAACTTAAATATTGTCACTCTGCAAATACTTTATTTGTTGACGAAAATACTTGATTAGTAACTGCGCGGTTATATGCGAGTACCTTAAAATAAACTGTACATATATAAAAAGAAATTAGGTAAACATTTACTACCAGAGAGGATATGAGAGTGCTCACGCCCGGGTTTTCGATGCCTCC
>CM052319.1:20701912-20799687 GCA_028455605.1 Lasioglossum malachurum
TCATACAAAATTTGAAGTGGGAATTGTTGATTTTCCTAAAATTATGCTTCATTACTTTCTTAATAGTATCTCGTCGGTGGCCCAGCTGAAGAAGTAGTAAAAATCAATTTTCACTACTTTTTTCGCATTTCTCATCATTTTTCCAACATTTTTTTATACGTCGTTTACTAAACTAATTCTTCTAGCCTTACAGAGAAATTGAAGTCATTTTGTCCATTCTTAAAAAATTTATTCTGATTTAAAGTGTGTATGTGTGTGTGTGATTCTATTTTTATTGTGATTTTACTTGTATTGAAATTTTAATTTTTATTATATTTATTGTGATTTTAATTACAATTGTTGTTTTTATTACACTTTTTATGTCAATTCCGCACGCGTTCTTCTAATAAAGATATTTATTAATATTAAATTTATTAGAATTATTACCGCATTTAGCAATTTCCGATACGTGGTTATAGCGCACGAAGCATCGGTTGAAACTAGTTCTGATTTATGCCACAGGCTAGTAAAGATTCTGTTTCATGCTAAAACAGTGTGGTCTCTGTTTCGTGGTAAAAGTGGGCTCTACCGTACGCATAGGAGCTGTTCTGTGCTAAGCATGAGCGTGCCAAAAAGTGGTTGCAACTCAGACTCGGGCGTGAGCACTCTCATATCCTCTCTGTTACTAAGTACCGCTCAATACATATTAGCGTTTCTAGGACCCAGCTCCATAGGACCCGGCTTGATAGGACCCAGCGTAGATTCAGGTTCATCGAGTAATTCAAAACTGAATCCAATTGAATCTTCGATCAATTTCAATTGGTCCATTGGTTGTCTGCTCTGTTCCTGTAGAGGGCGCAATTGAGACCACAGTGTGTCAAGCCTACACCTAGTTCGTGGCCGTAGGTTTCCGAATCTTAGACCACTGTATATATGTACTCATAATTTGAATTTGTTTTCATGATTTTTCTCTGGTAAAGACATCAATCCTATACTATGAAACTTGATTAATGCGTAAACTCAAATTTTTTGAAATTGTGACGTGCGGCATTTTCCTTGCGACCACAGATGTATTTGTATTACAGTTTTGCCGTTCCTTAGAATTCTTTATGCAACAAGTTTACAGCATTTTTCCAAATGTTCACGAAAAATAATGCACAAATATACTTTGTATACCTCGCTTTTATATAGCTATTCATCATTTTGAATTGTCTTGTGACGTCAATGGCGGGCTCTAGATATTCCGTTATCTTGGAACGCTTCGTGCATATGGATATGAAAATGGATACGAGATTCCCGTAAGCCAGCCGTACAGCGCGAAGCTTGAAAAACATGGTTCATAAGAGCACCGTCAAGATACCTCGTCTATGATAAGAGACTAAAAGAATAGTGTAATATGTATCTGTGGTTGTAAGGAGGAACGCCGCATGTCACATACTTTCACTTTCAAAATTCATGAAAATAGTGAAATAAATATATAAATGTAATATTAAACAAACTAAAGTAATGATTAATGAAGTTCGCAAAAAGTGAATTTGAAATATTTGTAAAGTTTTGTCGTTTGCTATTCATAATAATACTAAAATAAATGTATTAATTTTACAATAATATATGCAAATAAATCTGACTCTTAGAAACGTGATCTTGGGAATCCACGTGAGTCCAAGTCCAAAAAACTTAATTTTTGTTAAGTCTTTAATATTTCTATACATGCACATCGGCTAAGGAATTTATCTTTCTTTTCAGACGTCGGACTGATTGTTTTAATGTTTTGTTTTTTTTCACGACTGCGTGGTATTTTATGCGTAAGGCGTTTAATTTCCGCTTTAGACTGCATGGAGTTTCGTTGTATTGGTGGTCATGTGAAACTATTTCACGCGCTGTTATCCTTTGATATTTCTTCTTCTGTGCATCTGTTTTGTTTGGTGAGAAGCATTTCTCTTGACTAACTGCAATGAGAAATAATGCTCAGTACTTATAACATTAACATTTTATACCACTTTCAATATTTCAATATAATAAATCTTCAAATTTTCTTTTAATAATATATGTATGTAATTAACTTAAATAGTGTATATGAAACTTATTTCAACTTACGTATATTATTGCTCGTTGTAGAAAAGTCACTACATTCCACTATTACGCTTGCCTCTGGAACTTGTTCAATTATTGAAGCTGGCCCAGCATCATTATCTGAAACATTCATTACATAAACTAATGTAGAGGTGTAAAGGAACTTTCATTTTTACCTTTTTTCAACATAGACTATAGACACACTTTCTTACCTGAAGAATTAGTTTCCATCAAAACATTCCTCCGCAGTTCACAGTTTTCTTTGTCAGAAATTATAGCCACATCTTGAGCTTTATCTGAAACAGATACAAGTGTGGACATATGAATCATAGTATTTACATTTAAAGCAGGAAGCTAAACTTATAAAAGAAAATACATTAAAATACATTAACTATCAATTTCTATATGTATACTTTTATAACAGATACTTAGTTTTAATAACTTTTATGAATGATGAAATACTTTTTTACCTGTACAATTTGTTTCAACGGGAACGTCCTGCTGCTTTTGAAACTTGGCCTCTTTTTGTAAGATTGTTGGCACCCTTCCTAGTTTCACACGTTTCTTGTTACAGAAGTACACTACAAAACAGTCTTCTGTAAAATGATTTGAACACAATAAAGTACTGTTTCGAACACTTAGTCCTTCCAAACCGATTAGTTTCAACCATTTTTTACGTATTGGTTCGTCTCGTGGAAATCTGCGCATAATCATACGAAAATTAGAACAAATATTGAAAATTGATAAGAGGTTATGTTATCTTTACGTACCTGTGAAATGTCACATTTTTATTATTGTTGCGCGAAATCCCACAAAATACGCAATTGACCATTTTGAAAATTTGTTTTGATAAACACTACAACTAAATACAAACAATTTTTATATACTGAACAATACCAATTTTTTACATGCATATGTATTTTTATTACACACATACAGTATTTTTATATACCAAGCATCTCCAATCCATAATATATATTTATATCAGTGTACCTATGCCGTGTCTATAAGTATATATGGTCTAAGGTCTAATTCCGAACCCGTGCTCCGAACCCCTCGCCATATTGAACAGCGGTGTTTCGACGCCATCTGTCGAAGGATCCGTCGAATGGCCGGGAGGGTGTAAAAATCATTCCGCGGATCGTCTTTCTATCTGCGTTCGCTTCGAATTGTCGAGCGTACTGTCTGTCGAGTACATCGGGCGATCCGCCGCGAGTGTGTGTAATGTCGGCGAGAATGTTGACGTTTAATTCATCTCGTCGGTTGCACCGCGTACGCGTCGTGCGGGACTGCTTCGAATAATGTCAATGGCTTCCTCGTAACTGGTTGCACGCGTTCTCGATAATGTTGCACGCAGCCGTGTTCGCGTAAGCTGCGAATACGGGCTACATGAGCGAACGGTCTTCGTACGCGCGAGGGCTTTGGCTCGAACTGTGACGCGCCATATTGGTTCAAGAGAATTGTTTCATAGTTAGTGAGGGGCCTTCGGTGCGATCAGTTATTTTTTTTTGTTTCCCCCCGTTTCGCAAATGCACGCGTAATAACAGGATCCCGAGACGATGGAAGAGACGAAGATCATCTATCACATCGACGACGAGGAGACCCCGTACCTGGTGAAGCTCACCATATCACCGGAGAGGGTCACTCTGGCCGACTTCAAAAATGTCTTGAATCGGCCGAATTACAAGTACTTCTTCAAATCGATGGACGATGATTTCGGGTGAGTAGTCGATCAACGATTAACGCGTGTCTGCCCACGCAAACGAGGCTCGCGTTCTCATTCTATGGGAGTCTACGATTGTCACCATCCTGGCTACCTTATCTTTCATCTTCGGGATGAGTCAATGCCCCGCGATTTAACCCTTTGCGGTCCTACGTCCAGCCCGATTCGACATCATATTTTCAGCTAGCTGCCGAGCCTACCAACAATTTTTCCCTATTTTCAATCGATCCTCCTCACTCCCAATATTTTTCCTACCGTCGTCACCGTACACAGTCGATACATCATTCGGGTTTCCTTTCGTCTCCCACGCACGTTTTGTAATTTGCGAGCTATGGAATTAAGATAAACAGCTGCTGTGTTTAGCTTTGGAGCAGCAACCTCTACGCTCGAACAGAGACGCACGGTCATGTCAAGGTAGTTAGCGATTTGTAATTTCGTTTCAAAGTTGTTTTCGGATCGACACCTTTTTATACAAAAATGACATACGTGTTATTGTTTTTTCTTTCTGATAAAAACATGAGGGGTTCGGCAGCTTGTGTCGGGCGGATGACTTGTTTTATTATATGGGGAACATGTGTAAGGAAATTTCTGCTGCGTGTTCTATGCGGAATACGTAGTACAAGTTATGGTTTGTAATTAGTGGACTGCGGATCTTTATGCAAAATAAAAATTGTCTGCATCGATTTGCAAGAAATAAAAACTAAATTGAATGTTACTTCTTCACATAATGATCTTAATAGAGGAGAAATTATATATTGACATCTTCAATTTTTTAAATTGTTCAACAATTTCGAATTTCATATACTCAATTTTGCTATGAATGCATAAAGATCTGCAGTTTAGTAATTAGATTCCGGATTATTATACAACATCAAAATTGAGCTACATACGCGTTCATTTCTTTTTCACAGGTTTATATTTCATTTCGTTTTCGTCGTAAACACAGTCTATTTATAATAAGTCGCATTTCAATACATCGATATGGATATATCGGCGAGAATGTTTTGTTTCGTTGATTAAATTTCGAAATATTTAAATAGAATTAAATGACGTCCGGAAATGATAAAATAAATGCGAACTAAGTGGAACGAAAATAGCTAGGACCACAAAGGGATGCACAAAGTGTCCGACAGTCACATTTTGACAATTATCTGCCGTCTCTCTGCTCCGCGTACCATTTCCCGACAGTCGATTCACATTCTACACTCGGTCCATTTAAATCCCGATATATGTATGTGAAGCGTTTTAAACCTTTCTTTACTAAAGGTGACTATACGCACTCAACATTAAACGGTCGCTGCATATTCAAGATGACTTTCTCGTAAAAATGTTGGATTTGTTAACAATTTTGTCGTTGTCTTTATCATTAACATTTGATTATTCCGACGAATATTTGTCTATAATTCTGTTGGAATTTATGTCATAAATAAAAAACTAAATTAATCTATTATTTCTTTAAAAGGAAGAATCGATTGATTTGATTCTTGACCTGTATTGTACATTGTATATGCTGTCAATATTCATTGTACATATATTGTCCCTGGCAAGGGATTCTCGACTTTTGTTCGTGGGACGTCGCTCTTCTGTTTTTGCTTAAAATCTTATATCTTTTGTTTAAAGATATGCCTTCAGTATCGTCATAATCCAATAAATTCATTGTATAATAATTCGATATGATTTGAATAAAAATTTAATAATTCGTATAGTACGAAAAATAAAGGACGATCGAATCGCAGTAAAATTCAAATTTGTCTATTATGATTCACTGAGGTGACCTGGGTGTAGTCAAACAAAAGGATTTCAGCTTGAGCACTGAAAAAAAATTGTTCTAATAGGGTACATTTTCTAATTTTTTTTTAACAACATTTTTTAAAATCCGTGTTAAGACTTAAATAAGTTGTTTAATTAAAAAACAAAATTGGAAGTGAACAATATATTTTTCTATTATATACTGTTCATTGTTTATTGATCTATGCACATGTAGTAAATTATTCTGTAAAATTGATTATGGTTTTACGATTGACTTGTTACAATAAAATGTTTTTTTTTTTCCTGACAGAGTTGTAAAAGAAGAAATTGTTGATGATGATGCTCACCTCCCCTGTTTCAATGGACGGGTTGTCTCCTGGGTAAGATTTTCCAATCAAGTTTTTACTAATTAATTTTTTTCTGAAATTTATGAAAAGTATGTTATATATGCAATTTATAAATGTATGAAATGAATCGCGAACTGAGCTTTAAAGCCTAAGCTTTAAAGATATTGATTTCAAAGAGATTTATAAATACTATGGATATTTATAAAAATCTACACAAGTTTTGTGATTATATATGTATCCACAAAACTTGCCGCATGTAAACAATACAATAGAGTACTGTAGAATACAGAAACGTTAATATTTTAATTATTTTTAAGAAACTATTAACCCTTTGACTGTGTACAATGTATATATATATACACCCACACAAATATTTTGTTATACTGTAATGTTCAGAATTCAATATTTCATTTAGAGAAACTTCCAATGACTTGGACATTTTCTTTTATCATCGATTCCAACAGAGATATTTAAGTGTTCTCAGTGTGGAACAGTTAAAGGGTTGATTACTCCCCCCAGAACTGAGTAAATTATAATTCAAATAAACAAATATATTTACTATCAGTTGGTGTCTGCTGAGGGCAGCAATGTGTCAGATGGTGCGTCTCAGTGCACAGATTCAGTGGCACACAGCGAGGCAAAGCATGATCGTGTCGATCATGTGACACCCGGTCACACAAATCGTGGCCCACCGCCACTTTCTCACGAAGACACTCTAACTGAAACTGAAAGTATTATAAGTAGTCGGCAAGGGCATCATTTACATAAAAGTTCAAGACACCATTCAGACAAGTACATTGACAAATACAAAAACAAGTACAATGGTATGTTATCTCGATTAATCTGTCTTTAATTAGTAAAGACTCTAGTCATTGCTATTTATATACTCTTCTCTATAATACTATTATTAGAATTGATCTCATCATAAAAAATCATTGTTATCTAAACATTATTCTCATTTGTTTACTAACCCAGGACTTCGTATAAATGGTCATTCGAAACACAGATCAGGCCATGGTTATGAGACTGCTTCTATTTTAAGTTCAGATTTAGAGACAACCACATTTTTAGAGTCAGATGACGATGCAAGTAGCCGTATAACATCGACAACAGGCAGACACACTAATATGAGTAGTACAGTCGACAGAGCTACATTAGGTAAATTTATACCGAAGCTCGGAAATGTTTTCTCTTTTATTCGAGAAGTATAGAATCAGGCTCTAGAATTAATATTTGAATTTCAATGTTAGATCGACGTAGACCACAAAGAAGACGGCGTCACAGATTACTACCTATGTCGAGAACATCATCCTTTAGCAGTATCACAGACAGTACAATGTCCTTAAATATTATAACAGTTTCATTAAATATGGACACTGTAAACTTCCTTGGGATTAGTATTGTTGGTCAAAGTAACAAGGGTGGTGACGGGGGTATCTATGTTGGTTCCATAATGAAAGGGTATGTTTCAATTTATCCACACTTACATTAAAAAAGAAACAGGCTCTGTATAATAAATTACAATAGTACAGAGTGCACAACGAAAATACTATAATTACATGTAGAAGTAGTCAACTTTAACATGTTAATTTTGGTATGCACAGGGGAGCTGTTGCTTTAGATGGTCGAATAGAACCTGGCGACATGATTCTTCAAGTAAACGATATTAACTTCGAGAACATGTCTAATGACGAGGCAGTTAGGGTACTGCGCGAAGTGGTTCAAAAACCAGGGTATGTGTGCTCTAATGATGCTTTGAATTTTATAGGAATTCGGTAAAATAACACGGGTCTATGAATCTTTCAGACCAATCAAACTAGTAGTAGCAAAGTGTTGGGATCCTAATCCGAAAGGATACTTCACAATACCGCGTACAGAACCTGTACGACCTATAGATCCTGGTGCTTGGGTGGCACACACAGCTGCCATAAGGGGTGAAGGTTTCCCTCCACGCCCTCCAAGTGCCACAACTCTGACATCGACATCGAGCAGTCTTGCGAGCACTCTACCAGACACAGAAAGTAATTATTCTTTCTACGAGAACAATAATATAGGTCCGAAAGAAAGATGTTGCAAATGATAGGAGAGTAAATAATAACTTTTCTTTAGGACCACTAGAAGAGCTTCACCTCACAGTCAATACCGACATGCCCACAGTAGTAAGAGCAATGGCTCGACCTGACTCAGGGTTAGAAATCCGTGAACGTATGTGGCTTAAAATAACAATACCAAATGCGTTTATTGGCGCAGACGTGGTGGATTGGCTTAATACCCACGTGGAAGGGTTCATTGATCGTCGCGATGCCAGAAAATACGCATCCCTCATGCTGAAAGCTGGCTTCATTAGGCATACAGTGAACAAGATAACATTCTCCGAACAATGTTATTACATTTTCGGTGACTTGTGTTCAGCCATGAGCAGCATGAAATTAGACTGCGATACCGTTGGACCATTACCGCCGCCAAATGCCTGGGACATGCCTTATTCAGGAACGTATGCACCTCATTCTGCAACTGGTTACAGTCCAATGCCATTTAATTTCACTAATGAACCGACTGTCTATGGTTATCATCGAGAAGAGAGTGTTCACAGTGGCTCAGGTGAGACTTACATTAGTATTTTGCAGGCATGGGCATTGAAAAATATTATCTTATTTCGCCTTATGTTGTCTTCAGGGGGTAGACTCGTTTTCAGGATTGCAAGAGTGTGGGACGCGTCTTCTCATTTCTCGATAATGCAAAGTTGGAGTTTTTTAGTAGTCTAAAGCGCTAGATAAAAGATCAATCTACGTAAGCTGTCGCAGCTTTATGAAAATAGATGCAAATTACGTTTTGTAAATGTAAAAAAATCAATTGCAAAATTTGTACCGAACAGACAAACAGACAAGAAAGCGAGCTAATAGAAACGTGGTAAAATAGGACTTTTAAGGGCAATCGTTGCCTAGATTGATCTTTTATCTGACTTTGATCCTGGAAACAAGAGTCTATCCCCTTAAAATCATATTAGTCTCGTATTAGTATTCGTTTTCCTTGGTAACTTTTCACATGTTACCCCACGAATAAAAATAATCGATTGCGGGGCTGTCTCGACTCTGAACCTAATGAATTAAGGTTTAAAATTAATGAAAAAAGACATGGATTTTTTGACCTGTTTACACGAGACAACCCCCTTAGAATCAACAGGGTGAAGTAAAATAAAAACTATAAAGTAGTGTAAATGTTAGTATAAATGATAATTTAAAATTATTTTGTCTGTATTTTGAATAAGATTTGCCCAAGCCTGGTACTTTAAGGACACAGGATGAATGTTCAAAACGATGTGTTTCAACAGGGGGTAGTAGTGCAGGTAGCGAACACATTTGCAAAGAACCAATCCATGACTTGAAGTCTTGTTCTTCGGCGTCCGAGTCCGAATTGCATATCCCATCGGTGCCAACAATGCCGAGTAAGAATTCTGGCAATGGGAACGGTTCGAATGGAAAACGATCGAATGGTAGTCGCAGTCGTTCCAGTGGTTCTGAACAGTCTGTGCAGACAGGAACTGGTTCAGGGAATCAACAGAACCAACAAGACTTATCTGGTAGTAGACAGTCATTTCGCATTGCGATGGGAAATCCTTGTGAATTCTTTGTTGATGTTATGTAGATGCCGGTGTTGTAAATAGATGAGTTATAAATTTGGAGGCAAGATATACAATCGAACTTGAATGAATACTTTGAAAACGTTCAATGAAAAGTCTTTAGAATACAATCTTTATTCTTGGTCCTCAGACGATGGGTCAATTTTGACCCAGGTTTGCCATAAGCTTCATCGAACTTCTTCATTTCCAGTTGCCAGCTTAAATTGACGATTGTTTATGTTAGTCATTTGAAAGTTTGCTTCGAAGGGATAAATATTGTAACGAAGGGGATCTTGTTTTTTTTTTAAGCTCATGTTTTCCGACACTTCAAGGTCACTGGTTTTTCATACATTGTACATGTAAATGTTATATTTTGTGCATCCCTTTTCGTTTAGTAAAATATTCATTTTCTATATTCTTGGAGCAGAGTTTTTAAATCTTTTTACTTGTAGTTCTATTTTTAAAAGAATATATAGATGATATTGAAATTGTGGAAAATAGGAACTTGGGAAAGTGAACTTTTCTAGGACAGTATTTGCCCCTTCTAAACAAATATTGTTATCTTTTGGGTTTTTTGTTATTAGAAGATTCTCCTACGTCCGAGGATTAATAATACCTTCATCCATTCTCTTTTTCCAGTAACACCAACAGCAAAAATTATTGTCTCGTTAGTGCATGTTCTCTGTTTATCGTAGGTAATATTTCAAAGTATTTATTCGCTGCCCTAGTTGATTTACTTTTCAGGTTTATGTAATTCGTTCTTGAAATCTATTAACAGTTTGTTTCTACGTGTCGTTTCAACACTTTGCATTCCATCTCGTACTATGTATCCTTACAGTAATCGATATTAAAAGTTCGTTCTTTATATTCGTTCAGATGTTTGCATGTAACACGTGAATTCGTAATGCTGATCATAGTCAAGAGAAGTTGCATCGGACCGTAACGTTTTGAATATTCAACAAAGAGTAAAACAGGCATTTTTTATGTCGTAATAAAGACAGTATACTTCAATTTCAAACTCTCCTAGATTTTCATTAGATCTCTGTCTCTGTAGCTGTTCTTCTTTCCATCCCGGTTTGATCTTTCACCGTTACTTTGATCGTTTCACGAGTATAAATTTGAGAAAATTATTTCCAGTCGCGTGCTCCTTGCTTACGGGGCATAGCGTTTCGTAACGAAGTCCATATTTATAACTGTACCTCTATGCAAAGCCGAATGTTTGAACAAAATCGAACGCCAATAGATTGTTGAATTGCACATTGCTGTGAAGTCGAGTAAATCTCTTCTTTTGCATGAGACATGCAACTGCCGTGGTTGAACTTTTAGTATACAGCAATAATGGAACTAGCTAAAAGATTCTGAACGATTGAAAACAGAAAAAAGAGAGATCAGTATTTAATTCCATATAATGGTTTATCATTATAAATACACTATAATGCACGCTTCATTATACATATATATTATTGTGGTTGTAATTGTTGATGTAAAGCACGAACGCACAATGAAAGTAGAGCACAAGCATGGTCATGTAAATAACACGGATTACGTCGAAGAATCTTTTTTTTTTAAGTAACGAGACAGCGCGAACAATTTGCTGAATATATATACATATATTATATATAAATATATATATACATAATGCATGTAAATTATAATTATTTTATTAAGAAATGATTGAACAAAAGGTACGTATTTTTATTAATATTTTTCCATTGCTTGCGTTCTAGGATTGTCTACGACAATGGGGCAGCTATTTCTTTAAAATCGAGAGGATATTGTTTACACAAAAAAAAAGAATAATGTTAAATAATTCACCGATCATTGCTCCTCGTGGAACGCGTGTGATTTCTTTTTAAAAATAATAAGCCGCTACCAACGAACGCAGAAGAGGGAAACGGAATAAACAAAGATTTCCGTATGTACAAAGAGAAACAAATATGCGATACACAATAACTATTGTATATTGAGCGATTATCGGTGAATCATTTAAGCTGATTATATAGTCCGTGCGTGACGGACCCTTTTTTAAATTGTATTCCTACCGTTTCACGTTATTATTTGGACGAGAGAAACTGTTTACAATTATGTTATGTGGTACTGAATCACAGGTTCGACAATATGTAAATAGAACAAATTATGCTCATATTAAATGTGCCATCTTATGAGTGTTAGAGAAAGTACTGAAACAATGAAAGAAAGAAATGAATACTTGCGACACACATAATTTATATAGACGCTTTCCCAGGTGTATGCATTTCTTATCGTTTACGTTCATTCATTGTCATCTTATCTATAATTACCGAGTATCTTCTGCATCTTCACATAAGCTTATTTAATTTCAACGAACTTCGTCACACACATTTTTAATTGCGTCTTGCCGTTGCGTTTATTGTACGAACTTTCATTTTTATTTAGCGTACCCTTGTTATATCGAAATGACGTTCTTCCCTTGTTTTCTTCTTCTTTTTTTTTTTTTTATACATATTATATATATAAACAACAAAATCCGCCAGAAAGTTATTCAAATTCGCGTGTGAAGAGAAAAGACGAACTATATAAGATTCCTTCAAATATGGTTTTAACGCGTTCAAAGGCATTTTGATGCAACAGAATTTTCATGTTGTTTCTTTTTGCTACAGGGTTTTCTCGCTCTAGCTTTTTATACCGACACAAATAACGATTCCCGTTGGTCTTCTATTTTTTTTAAATATTTACAATGTGTATAATCTAGTGGATATTATCAATATCGTTTTATATGTGTATAACGTACAACCATGTTTGAACACGCAAATTTTTGTGCAATTTTCCAAAGTAAAATCCATTGTCGACTCGTTCTGCGTCTGCTCGGCAGCTTTTTCCATTAAATGACGAATACATTTTTATACCGACCCCGTAGCAGCTAATAGATATTGAAATATTCACATTGCAAGACGGTTCTTCTTCGGCTCGCATCGATGCACAGATGTACATTGAAAGTTTCATTGGAAAATTGCGCACCAATAACTTCGAATCGTTCGTTCCGACAAAATGTTTTCGTTTCGATCGTCGTTATTATGTAATTCGATAATCTAAGAAGAAGTAGTTACGCAAACTGTTTTATCAATCTATCGCTATGATACCAACCATTATATATTATTCTGTAAAATATATACATACTTTATGTTGCAGACAGGTTGTGTACAGTATGTCTGAGAAACACAAGACTTGAGTTCGAAGCAAAATGATCTATCGTACGAATCGAGAGAAAGGAAAGGAATCGAAGGAACAGAGATCGCGCAAGTTTTGTGGATCGCAGATATACTAGGAATTTCGTTTATTTTATTTTTCTATTTAATTGTGCTGCTCTAAAAGGACCTGGCTGCTTTCTGTCTAACAATACAAAAAAAAAAAACAACAACAACAACCGATAATACAAAAAAAAAGAAACGACTCAAATTTCCTTTGCAACTTACGTTGTGCGCATGTGGATCACACCGTGTCAAAGACGTAATCGAGTCATTTTTATGCCTTGTGCTGCGCTGACGGTCGATGCAGAACTGCGTATGCACGAGGAGAGTCACACACAGACTAGCGATTTGGACAACAATAGCAGAGACAATATCTGTGAGTGTATTTTATTTTGCCTGGGACGAGCGAGCCAATCGCTCGCCCCCTTTTTCTTTCTGTATCTTTCTTTTCATCCGATATTATTAGAGGGTAATCTGTAATCTAATATCCGCCATTGACACAGATTCTGTCGAAATTAATCAGGGTGTCGATTAGCTCGAAGAAAGAACCAATGATTCCACATACGAATCATAGAATTTTTGAATAAAAGAACATTTTTTAGTAAGATGCTTCGCTTTGGGAGATTAAATTTTGTGCTGAGAAATGTTTGGCAAATTTTCTGCAAAGCGAATTGTCTTATCAAATAGCCGTACACAGCTTGAATATATACATTTGAAACGAACGTGAGCTCATTGTTTTTGTGGAATCGTTATCTTTCGAGATAAATTAAAAGACACCCTTTGTTCTATTTTTTTTTAAAGACCGTCGAGTTTCTTGTTTCTGGATTTGGTTTCAAGTAAGAGTATCTATTCCCTTTGACAAGATTATGTTCAGTTGATACCGTTCACTATATTCTCACACAGCCGACCGAGACACACTGCGAATGCATCATCGATGCCAGTTTCCAACATATTCTTGCACCTCTGACTGCTTGTTTAAACGAACCACACAGCATTATACAAGCATCCGTGTCTGTACAAATGCGAATGCGTCCACGGAATCTTTAGTAGCATAGAGAACACTCGTGTGTATTTGAGAATAGCCTGTACAATGCTCTTGCATAAATCATACACAAGGCGAACATGTAGTTTTGTACCTGTACATGCAGATCCCCTCACCTGGCCAGTCTTGTTATGATAATCGTTGAATCATTCCTAGCGAGGCGAGACGAGACGACGCAACACACGTTTACGATCGTTCTGAACTATGTTCTTAATATGCATCTGGAATCTTTCTCGGAAGGAAATGCATCACACGCGCGATCATCAGTCTCTCTATTCTCACAGAAAAATACGGACAGGGAATCGAATCTATTCTATTGCACTTGAATGAATTCTCGGACATGGTGCAATTTAACTTTCTTAAAGAATTAGATCGAAAGCAATAAAATCTGATTGTATGTTCAATTTTATTCTAAATAAGCTTGCTTGATAATTATGAATTTTCAAAGTAGGGCTAAGAAGACTTGTAGATCTTGCTAATGGCCATGCTGCCATTTTTACTATGAAAAAAATCGTCACAGGTAGTCCTATTTGAGTTAGCATCATTTTCAATAGCCGAAGACGGTATCGAAGCCAGTATTTCCTATAAAAGATGATTCGTTGGAATGAATGATGAAGAAATGGAACTAGAGCTACTAAAACTGAAACTTTGCGTCGTCTCGCCTTGAGATTAAGATAGCGTCCTTCCGGCTTGGCTAAGAGGAACCGGCGTCTGAACGAACGAGACATAAAAGAACGTCTGTTTTCTGTTTTCCAGATGAAGAGGACATTCTGGAGTACCAGTTTCTGCATAAGTGAAGATATATTTGTTAAACGCAATACGTATACGTAATACGGTGGTAATAGGAGTTGAACAGGAGCTCTAAGGTATATATATATAATTATAAATATATATACATATATGTGATTCCGCTTGAGTTGGGATCGGGCGAATGGAAGTAGCACACGCGAAACATATATTTATATATTTAATAGGCCAATTTTGATAAAACGTCATAGAAGGTAAAGGAATCTAAACTCTCGTATAATTTGTAATGGCTATACATAATAGGATATAAGGCCATCGAATTTCACGTGGTATTTGATATCACTCCGAGAATGTCTATATATAAATAATTATATATACGCAATCTGCATTAAAATTAAAAGAAGAAAAAGGAAAAGGGGGAAACGAAGAGAAAATGGTTTTCGAAAGACGGGAGGGGGCGAAGCGTGCTTTCTTTCTAACGCAGGGTGCACAATGCAGATTGAGAAACGAGGCGAAAAGGATTACGGAAACGGAGAGATGAGAAACACTTCCGTTGACTTTGTTTTGGTTTCATCGTACTCGAAGGATGGCGACTTGGCTTGTGCATCTCGAGAACTAGACCTCGATAGAGCGTTTCGTTTAGAAGAGAATTCATAATCGTACCGGATTGTACGTTCCATTGTACGAGTACCCTCGTGTATTGTAAGGGCAAGATAATTATCCAGAAAATTCCTGATTTACCAGTACAACTCACAGCCGCGAGTCTTGTAACCAATACGGCCGTCGGCCCCAAACGCTAACGAGAATTAATTAGTATGAAGCATACCTCTGTACGATCACCGAGAGAAAAGAAACACCGAGAACGAATCGAGCTTTCTCGTAATATCTAAACGGGGGGGGACTTTTGTATAAAAACTTTTTGTGAGCGCACGATTTTTAATATCGACACGACGAAAACGAAGAGATCCTTGTTCAAAGATCGACGATATCTTCCACGGTCGAATCTGCTTTATACTAAATAATTGATCACGCGACGTACACGTACGATTTTATTTTTACTACTCGTTACACTCAATTACTCGATACGAATGGCAATACGTAAATAAATTGTAAAGATAAGATTGTACAATTTGGTGAAACTTTCTACCCTTCTGTCTGCGTGTTCACTATCTATTCCGGTATCCGAGGCACCTGGTTAAATACTTCATTTCACTGTAGGAATACACCAAACAGACTTGAATCCTTTATTTTATTGTTGGAACACGTGTTTATGTATTCAGACTGAGATATCATTTTACAATTTTAATTTCCTGCACGACTTTCTTCGTTATTAATTTATCGAGCTACTCTAGCATTGAATTGACTTACTTTTCATTTGTAGAACACCTCCGAGAAGATCCTCACTTGTAGATTAATTAAATGCGACTTTCCTAAGCAACCCAGGAATCTAATGTTTAACTGGATGGTTCCCGGATACCGGAATATTTAAACAAACAATATCCGCGTGAAACACTGGCGATTGCGGGTGTGTGTGCGTGTGTGTGTCTCTCGGTAGCCGATCGAGACGTCGACCAGTCAATAACGAATCGAACGAAAGTTTTATTGATTGAAGCGCACTTGAGCTGCCTCGACTGAAGTATTTTAATGTCATTATAGAGTACCATAGTACAAGGCGACGAAGATGATAGTCGATCGATATCGCATCTACGACCGATAAACACGTTTCTTTCTTGTATTTTCTACCCCGGCGAGAGACTTTTCCGAGACTTTTTTATTCGAGTACCCTGTACCCACGACGTTCAACGATTGTTCTATTTATTGTCGTAAGCGAGACTGCAGAATTTGTATAAAACAGACAAAAACAAAATAACGGAATGAAACTAAGGCTAGAGAGAGAGAGAGAGAGAGAGAGAGAGAGAGAGAGAGAGAGAGAGAGAGAGAGAGAGAGAGAGAGAGAGCGTGTGTGTGAAAAAGAAAATGACGAACGATTTTCGCGTGTGCGTCGGTGGAGATCTGCAAGGACAGGTGTGCCAGGCTGAATGTTGACGAATTTTTACTTTACCCAGCATTCTTACGGACGTGAACGTTTCTAATCCATAGTATGTATGATGTACGTTGGATGCGACGAATGATCGCGAAAGGCTCACACGATTCCGCGAGGAGAGAAGAGGTGCGACGCATAAGTTATAAAACGACGAAAAGAATTTCAATACATGTAGTAGTGTGTGGATATACAGGGAAATAGATTGTAAAGATTTTTATGACTGTCTGAAATTATTATTGTCTTTTTTGGTGTCTTACAACTTTTATTTCTCGGAAACAGCGCAGCTGTTTCATCTACCTTGTTCTTCGCACGATGCTCGGGTCCAGCAAGCCGAACTATCGTGATTTGTTTCTTTATCTTCTTCTATCTTTTTTTTAACGGTTTGTTTTTAGTTGAGAAAACTACAAAGAGTATTTTGTTAGTCACAGCTCCCCTAATCGGTCACCGTAGCGTTCGTTCGATGGCGGCTCGGGATTTATGTCGACCCCACGGTTCTGCCATCTTGTTACTCTCTAACGAAGAGATATTTCAGTCGCGATTGAAGATCAACGCGAAGCGATTGCTCTAGAGAATCTACTACCCTTACTAAGCGTGAGCATTACTTAAAACGCCTGCTGTGTCGGGGAAGCAAAGATTAAGCCTACTGTAGCGAAAACTAAAATTTAAGTAAAGACCACTTTTCCAATTTTTATGTTTCGGCTCATCTAACAGGTTTCAAAATGCGCGATCAAACATTGATCACAATTCTGATAAATAATTCTCTGTAAAAGAGAATTAAAGGACTTCCAGATTGGATGATACTAATTCTAAAATATTATCCAAAGAGAATATAAGGTTTCCAGATTGCAAGAAGTCAGCTTAAATTTTCCAAATAGGATTACAAGAGAATCTTTGAGTGCCTAAAGTGCGCTACAGCAGGGTTAATTTCAACAGTCCCGCACCCGTGTTCGACCAGCACGATCTAAGAGGCAACGCGATACTAATCTCCCTCGTGTTCACTCTGAACGAAGCGAAGACTCGTGTCGATCCTTGACCGACGAGTTTCCCGGCTTGTCACCAGACGGAACATTTTTTAACAGGGTTCATCGGCGCGCCAAGTGGGCAGTTGAACACCTCCGAGAAGTCCTCAGAGTTGGACAGGGTGCCGATCACGCGGAACTTCCCAGGGGAGTGTACGGTGGTCTTCAGTTTGTTCCTGGTCGCTTCCGGTCTCATCGAGCCGCACCACACCTGCGCGAAATTCAGGAAGAACAGCTGCTTTCCGGTCGCGTTCAATCCCGGAAGGGTTTCGTCCGCGTCCCCGTTTTGGCGCAGCCATCTCTCGTAGGCCTGAGGAGAACAAATTCGGAGTTGTATTGAGGGTACCAAGTCGAGGTAGAGAGCTCTTTTGTAGGTCTGGGAGGATTATTTTTAAAGGACGAGGGTTTTGTCTACAGCCTGATTTAACCGTAGCGATTTTTTCCTAGGTAGAAGCCATTAAAAGGACATGAAGTTACAGTAATGTCCGACTGTAAAGTCGTCCGTTACGCTGCCCATTCCACTGGGGGGCATACCCCGCGAGGGGCCAAGAAGCTCGAGTTGCCTCGGTCGCCGAGCAATGTAAACATGCCGCGTAATCCGATACCGGGCGGGTATATCGGTGTGAACTACTAATCTAATAACAAAACTTCTTTATTTTTCATTATTTTTTTATGGGACTTTGACCAACATATTCGTGACATTTTTCTAATAAAAATAATACTAAATATGATATAATTCCGATGATATTTACTTGTAAAATGAACGATGAACGTTTCGGACGCAAGGAAGAACAGCGTATGGGAAATGCTTTGAACTGTGCTTTCTTTCCCATACGCTGACCTTCCTTGCGTTGAAAGCTTTCATCGTTCATTACACAAGTAAATATATAATTGCAATTATATCATATTTGGTATCATTTCCATTAGAAAAATGTCACGAATATGTTAATCAAAGTACCATAAAAAAATAATGAAAAATAAAGAAGTTTTGTTATTGGATTAGTTATATTTATACTTCTTTCCTTTCTACATTCGGCGCGGTCTTTGAAACCACAAAAAAATAGTGTCCAGCTTATATCTAGGTCGTAACAGAACCGAGAAAACGACTTACAGTCGGACATTACTGTACCAAGTCTTAGTTAGTGTAGAAAATTTTGATATCAATGATAGTACGCGATATCTTTCACCGAGGCTTCCGGTATCAGCCTGCCAGGTTCAGATTGATAGTAACAAAGCTCTCGGGGACTCACGCGGAAAGCTTGCTTAATGCCGCCATTGTCCGCGATGTTCTCTCCTTGTGTATTGATTCCATCAATCTGCATCCCGACTTCGCTGACGATGTAACGGCTGTATTGGTCTGAAAGATTAAACGAGTTTTCGAACTCGCCAGTGGTGGTTGAAAAAGTGGGAGGGAACGTGTCCATTACCGATAAGACACCGGGCTCGCTGGTGAAAACCGTAAATAGCCTCGTCCTTCCACCAACGATGCAGATTGCCGTCCTTATCGAACAGACGACCCTTATCGTCGAAACCGTGAGTGATCTCGTGGCCGATCACCACACCGATCCCGCCGAAATTCAGGCTCCGGGGAAAGTATCTGTGATAAAATGGCGGCTGTAGTATGCCGGCTGGGAACACTGAGGGTGGAAATTAGTTCGTAATTAGTCGAGCCTTGAGCACAATGTGAAATTTTGCAGGCGAGAACGGAGGATCGAATGAAAAGAACGCCGCTCTTCAAAGTTCGAAAGCGATAGAATTTGCTTTATCAATTATTAAGATAAGAACGAGGAAACAGAGTTTGCAATTTGGATTTCACTATACAATTCGTTAATCATATCTCGCAGTAATCATCGATAATGCTTTCACGGTGGACGGGAACGTCGAAGTATCGATCCTCTTTGGTAAATGAATGATCCCGCAAACAGAGCTTATCAGGCTTAGCGTCAGATAATTAACCCTGCTTTCTTCAACTAAAACGCTACGTGGTCTTGCTTTTAAGCGGATAAAGGCGACAGGCTCTGTGGCAATCAACGCAACATGATTTATCAATGTGCAGAAAATGTTGCAGAAGAACTGTTCATTCAATCCTCTCTCTCTGTTTTGCAACTTCCTCCCTCTACTTTTGTCTCTCCCAGTGGTCGTCAAACTGTGTTCCTCATTTCTGTACCCTTCCGATAAGTTAACAATATTTCTTCTGGGACTTTCACCAGGCTTATGGGTTTCGAGAGAGTCGACAAAATTTGAGGACCACCAATTTATCCATAGAGAAACTCAAACTGACTTATCCTATTCTTGCTTCGACTATAATAAGCGTTGACGACGGCCGGCGCGGTGTTCCATAGGGTTTTGTTCACGGGGCTGCCAAGACGATCTTGTCCCACCCTGGTCAGGTGTTGCAGAATATTCAGAGTGTTCTCGAAGTACTTGTCCGAGCGGATAACGACCTAGAGTATCAGAGCATTAGCCATGTTTGCGCAATGTCGGCCATTCATCGCGTTAATCTAATCTCCATTGGGGATACGGAAAGATGACGTCCAGGCTTACATCCTTGTAACGCTTGTTCAACAACTTCGGCTGCAAAATGAAGTCGGGATAGCCGATTCGCAGCAGCATCGCGTTCACTTTCTCGGTAGCCAGCTCTTTCGTCTCGTCGTCGATCCAGGTGGTCTCGTTCAGCAGTTCTCTGAATGCTCTTTGGATCTCTCTAGTCATTGACAATGTCTGTGCCAAAGAGAAAATCAGATAATTCATTTCTTAGTTCAATAAAATTCTTAAAAAATATACTCACGTCGTTCTTGCTTTTCTCATCGAAATACTTCCGGACGAACATCGACCCGACGGCCATGCCCATATTCGAATTCACCTGACCAACGCAGGTTTTCCATCTCGAGGGCGCCTGTTCTCTGCCGAACAGGATGTAATAAAATTTCTGCTTGGCTTCCTGAAATCGGTCGTCCAAGTTGTTCACCCTGTGTCTGACGAATCGCCACAGTAGATAATTCGCGATGGTCCTGCGAATAGAACGATTAAGCGGAACGTGTTCCAGGAAAATTTGATTTCACCCCTGTCAGAGTACCTTGGACTAGTTTTCGACAAGAGGTTCACCAAGTCCTGGATGTATTGCAACGCGTAAACGACAACCGGTTCGGTAGCGTTCATTGGCCGTGCTAAAACAATCGTCAAATACCGGTGCCAGTTGATTTGAGGGACCAGGTTCCTCAGCGCGCCGATGCTCATTCTCCGATAGAGTTGCGAGACGTTTCCCCTCTCATCCGGAGAGGATGTGATCTAAAAAGTTAATGAAATCCATTCGATTTTCACTAGTGAAATTCCAATGAATTTAGAGAAAGATCATGCACCTTGGCCAATTTTGTTTCGAATTCGATCAGCTCGTCGGCATCGATGGTAGCGTTCTGCAAAGACGCGCCCAGCAGAGTCGCGATCTTGATCAGGTAATTCTTGTACGCCTTCAGGTAGATCATGTTCGACGGCTGAAGAAAGTAGTCCCTCGTTGGGAGTCCCAGCGACGTCTGATCGAACTATAACGAAAATTCTTGTTCGAGAAACGTCTAACGTGCTCGTACCAGGTATGTAAATATGAAACCGGAATTTTTGTATAGAAAATACACGTTTATTGTATGACAATGATACAAAATATTTTATTCGAAGTATTGCCCATCGGTAGCTACATATTTTTCCCATCTCTCTGACAATTTGTGGATGCCACGCCAAAAAAACTGTTCCTCTTTTGAGGCAAACCAGACATCGGTAGTCTTCGACGTTCTTCGTTTCTCACATCAAAATCGCCATTTTCGGATTTTTTAAACCACTCAAAGCACTGTGATTTACCAAGAGCATGCTTACCGTAAGCTTCGACAAGCGTTCGATGCGATTCTGCAGCAGTTTTCTTCAAAAAATCAATGCTGTCCGCATATCATAGTTTCCAGGCACAAAATTCGACATGTTCAACGTTATTAAAAACGATGCTGTTGTATGAAACTTGTATGGTTGTGAGTTGAAAATCTTTACCAGATGTCAAAACAAGAAAATGGCGTCAATGACGCGGTTTGACGGTAACTACATTGACAGCTAGAGCCACCTATGGGCAAATTCCGATTTCATATTTACATACCTGGTAGGTCTAACATCTTACCTGTATGATATATTCGTCGCTGTTCTTGACATCCGGCGCAACCCATTCTGAGATCAGGATATCGTTGTTGTAGAGCCTCAGCTGAGCAACCAGAAGCAACCAGTCGAATTTCTCTGGGTCCCAGTTGGGTCTCAAGATCGGCCAACCACCGAGTTCGTCCAGGAGTTCTACAAGCGGCCGTTCCATGCGTTGCTCCAAGATCTCTAGCCACATTTCGCGCGTTAGAACGTTTCGATCGCCCGTTATCAAACTCATAAAAATCAACTACAGAATACTCGGCTGGATATAAATTTGAAAGAAGCGATTCTAAACCCGCTGTAACTCCCCCCACTGTAATTACCGTAATTCATGCAGCTCTGGAACAAATACTTGGCCTTGACGGTCGCGTCGTCAGGGTTCGCTTCTAACTCGGATGGTATCGGGCCCTCGAGCAACTCTTTGAGGACGGTGTCCAAGGACTCCCTGATCATTTCGAAGGTGTCGTAGGCCGCCTTGTCCTTCGGTATGGGATTGTGCCTGGCCCAGTTACCGCAGGCGTACTGATAGAAATCCTCGCAGGGATCGGCGGTCCTGTCCATGTACGTGAGCATGATTTTTGCTGCGGCGAACATCTGTTTCTTAAAAAGCGTGTGAGCAGAAATTACGCTAGGTCGGCTAGAGGGACAGCGTGCCAAGCGTACCTTGAGCGTCCCTGATGTCCCAGGAGTCCCCTTCGCCCTTCCAGAACGTGTGAAAATTCGGCCCTGTCTCGTCTTGCTCGTCCGTGATCGGCAAGCTCGAGTCTGGATCTTCGATCGAGATCGAGTGCCTGCCGCCCTGCTCACCCTCGTCGGACTCATCCTGCGACTGCTCCTCGTTGTCGTCGTACTTCCCATTGAACGGTCTCGAGCGAAGCTCCTCCTCGTTCTTATGGTTGTCGCAGGAATGGTCCCCATAGCTGGCGAGATAACGTCGATATTTTCTTAAAAATTGTACAAATTCGATGTTCCAACGATTGTAGCAAGTATAGAAAATTTCGTTCGCGATTCGAATCATTGTGGATTCGTTCCCTTTACATTGATACGATAAAAATTGACGTGCGGCTTTTTATTGCCGTTTTATTGCGCCCGAATGGAAAGCGTGTCGCATTAGAATGACGTCGAGACAAGATTTAGATATCTTTCAATCGAAGTTTATTGAATGCTAACAACAATGGAGACTGGGTCAAGGGAATATCAAATGGTCCAGGCTAATTATGCAATAGCCACACTAACTTTCGATAGTCGTTGCTCTCTATCTCCGAGTTTTCCTTTATCCTGTCGTTGTCTACGTCGGGATAATAATCGTCCAGAAAGTTGTCCGAATTATCATCCGCGCTCCAGTTGTCTATTTTCCCAGTGACGTAGTCGGTCGACTGCGCCTGCACACAATTTTTATCATTCGCTTCGGGAGCGTTCGGCTTCATCTTATTAAACGCTTAAAGTGTCGGCTAAAGAATCGAGTAACGAGCTGACAGACACGAGTGCCGTTGAAATTGATTTATATTGGGGAAACGTTATTTTCTCTCGTTTAGGCACGCTCCTCCCAGTAGGAGGAAAGGAGATAAGTCAAGTTTAATTGTCCTTGTACGAAACGAGACGATTGGCAGTGGGACGATCGATATTTCTACCAGTGCACCAGTAACACTAATTTGATGTTGATTAACGCTAATTAACGTTACTGCGCACACGACACTCGTTGCCCGAACTGTCTCGTTTTTCTTCCGAGGCATATCGCCCGTATATCATTATGAAAGACCCGTTACGAAATTTCTCTAATTCGATGGATGATTAATAGAACCTTGAAATAACTCGGACTCCGAAAAAATACCTTCTCGTTTTCCACCGCTCCGCGCCATTTTAAATTATAATTATGTTCACGCATGATTTCGTTCCCCTACGGCGATCTATTAGATCACTTGTTAGGGTGACTCGATTTGGAAATATCGTTTACGAAGAATCTTTTCATGACCACCGAGGAAACGATATGGTGACCCGTTTTATACCGATTGATAGCTGATCAGCTAAGATAGACGTTTCCGGCGAAAAGGAACGAGAAGGTGATCGGGAAACGAGAAGAACACTATATCGAGCGACTAGAGTGCATCTAAAGTGGTGTCGCTTTCAATTTCCTCGCGGATAATGTACCCCGTCGAGTTCTCTCTTGCGTCGTTGCAGCTGCTGCGGCGGAAGGACCGTTTCTACTGGCACGTAGCTAGTTTTCATCCCAGATATCAGGATTCTCTCGTCTTCCTCTTCCTCTCCGGCTCGTTCAGTCTCGGTATGGCTGGTCGCTGCCAACAGAAATCAGCGTTAGCCGCATAATCGCGCCTCTAATCGATCACCGAGCAAATTTCCTCGATTCTTTCTGGTAACCGCTCGCCCCTTCCCTCGCGGAGATGAATCAAAATTTGCTCTCGGCAGCAATCTCGCCGTAGAATTCGCTCTTTCTAATTACGGAACAATTAAAGCACGTTGTCAGCCAGCTGATCACCGTTTCGTGCAAACACCGTTCTACCGGAATTTAAATGGCCGGAAGTGGTAACGTTACAGAGAGTACGCGTTGTACGTATTTTCGTAACTGTATCGGTCTTGTCGGAAATGTCAGAGGATGGCCCAGAGATATAGGCGTATCAATTTCAGAACACTTTGCGCTCTATAGCGAACGTACAACCATCTGCAACCCTGTCATAGTGACCGCGTTAAAAGCGGCGCTGATTAACACCGCGACTATAGGACGGATCAAAATTTGACCCATTTCAGATTTCCTTGTGGAAAATGATTCACACGTTCGCAATCGGCACTTATTTCATCAAGAGCCTTTATAGTTATGATATTCTTTCAAACACTATGCATCTCATTGTGAAATGTGGAACAAGATATTGTCATGGAAAAGCGGCAAGCTCTCCGAATATCATGCTACGCGTTAAAATTATAAATAACAAAATTCATCACATGTTAAATCCATTCATTGTGATTTTTATAAGCCACCAGAAACGGGTCACTGATATCGTCGGCAACCTCTGGCGTTAATCTTCATCAAATCTAACATAAACAACGATCTAAATTAGCTGCTAGCAAATTAGGAATCGGATGAATCGTTTCCAACATTGGATCAAGACAAGTCCAAGTATTAACGTTAGCGAGATCAGAGGAAAGTTTCATCGCAAGAGGGAATGAAACACGTTAACAGTTGCATCAATAAATCGAAAGAACGTATCCGAAAGAAACTAGAACCGCGATCGTACGATCAATTTCGAATTCATGTCAGGTTGCACACACGCGTACCGCGAATTCAGAGCGATTACGAGTCAACGGGTGGTTAATTCCTTTATTATGCATTAATGGTTTCCCGCGATCCTTCCAGCGTAACTGTCCGTCAAATCACGGCCACGCGCACGCACTTTGCTCTAAACGGATCCTTGAGTAGCGAACAGGCCGGACGTCGTTAAAGTCAAGTTCATTTTACGGATCGCGACGACGACAACGGACTTACGCGGCAATGTTTCCTCGGTCCTCTCGTCGGGCCTGCGTCCCGTAGCGTGGATCAGGTAGGTCCGATGATAGGGCGCCTTTCCGATCACCTGGGACCGCGACAGAGCGATGAAGATGATGGTGATCGGCAGTAGGACGGCTGGTATCAGCAGCATCAGTTTCACGCGAAACCGCCAAGTGTCGTTGCCTCCCATGCACCACCTGGACAATCCGACGTGAAAGAACACTTTGCGAGATTTTACTCGAGAACTGGGAAAACGCCTCGAATCCTCGGATACCGACTTCAAGCGTCCGGTCTCCTTGTTGATGGCCAGACGACAGGACGGACAGGGCCCTCCGCTGAAGAAGTCGTCGTCGTTGTATTGGCTCAAGTTGCTACCGCCCCTCATCTTTTCTGAAACGCAAGTCCCGGTCCTCTAAAGCTCGGTCCCTCTACTTCATGGTTCGATCGCACAAGGTGTTTCGTCAGGATCGATCACTGTACGCAGATTTTACATCGCCGGAAACCAACCGGCCGCGGTCCCACCTCGCGATCGATACGAGATCAAAGATCGTACTGGCCGAAGACGGAGAGACAGCGCGGATCGTGTGTCTGCAGCCGAGCACCGATTCCTCAATGGTGACACTGCGCCCGCGAGAAAGAACAAGCGACTCGGCTCTGGAGCTATTGTACGAGCGGCGATCACGGCACGAATGTTAATGTAACATTGCGCGTACGGGGCAAATTAGTCCCAGCGACATTTGTACGGGGAGCAATTTCCATATGTAACGTATGTCGGCGGTCAACGCCAATGGCGGTGGTAACAACAATCGAGGCGGAGGCTCTCTGTACGTGCACGCACACCGCGAGGGCCATTTTACGCGCTCCTTACGTCCAGTTACTCGTCAATCGACCCTAATAACTTGCAGTTATCGTTCAATAACGCGACGCGCTGTTTTACATTCTACACGTGACCCCCCGACGTTATTAACGTCTTTTCTCATCGCCAGCACCGGATTGCTGTTACAAAACGTAAGAACCCCGAACGACCGTTCCTGTCGACACACACGGCGCAACCCTCTCGTCGATGACCCAGGACCCAACCGGTCGGACCGACCCACCCAAAACCGGGCCCGCCTTTTCAATGACTCGTAGAACATGACATTGTACAGAAATCGTAAGTTGCCGAGGATCTACGAACTAAACGCAGGGACGAGGGAACTAAGGTGCCTCTACCTAATCTCCTGTAGGGAGCTTTGTTTACTAGATTGTTTATAATATAATACACAGTTTACATCGTCATCTACAAGATTGTTAGGTACAATAAAACATCCATTAAAAGACTCCTGTAAAATAAAGGACAGCTGAAAGAGGAGGAAATCGTAGAAGGTAGAACAAGAGATAATTAATTGACTTTACTGATTTGTTAATATCTGATGAGTAGACTGCAGATCTTCATGCATTTATGAAGATATTGGTTGGGTGAAATATAAGACAGTAAAGAATTAGAAAAATTTAAGAATATCGTAATGTAGTTTTTAGAACTACTAATTCTGCTAATGCAGAACATTTTTATTTTGCATAAAGATCCATAGTCTACTGATATGAGCAAAATATCTCCTTTTAATTATTTTGATATATTATCTTACTGTCAGAGCGTAATTTTCTTCTACTAATACATTCTTCATGATTTCCTAGGATATTCCAGTATACTATGTTGCAGCCATAAAGATCATCCTCTGGAGTCATCATGTTAGAAGAAATTGCAATATTGAAATCTCTAATATTCTCGAAACGAAGTTTACGAAACGATTTTATTTCCTTCTTTCTGGCGTCGCGTTTCGGCCAAATACTTGACAGCAAGAAATAAAATTCTTATAGTCCTGATTTCAAGTTGCTGATGATCTTCTGTTTTTTATCGATGAATTGAAAAATGTATAAGGTAAAAAAGTTGGATTGGATTGAATTTTAATTTTTAAGATGCGTATTTTCACTTTCACCGATATTTTATTTTTTACAAACATAGATAAAGCATATCGCGTATTTTACAGTATATTACTATACAACGTTATACAGCAGTTTGCGTATTCTTTTCTCTCACGTCAGCGTATTCCGAATGTTCCTCTGTTAGTTGTCGACCAAGGGAAAAATACGACACTCCAGGGCACTTAATCGAGGCACTGCCTAAACATTCTTCCCCGTTGTATAAAATTGCAAACTGAAATTACAATGAAACATTCGAGTGGATGGACAAATATTTGATCTGAAAATGTTTTTAAATTAATACACAAAATGAAAAATACCTGTCCCTCTGTGATAGCTCTCAAAGGCTGGCTAAGTTTAATTATTAATTCATTGGTTAAAGTCTTGTGCACTGTACAGGGTATTACAGACTCTCTATGTTGGAATCGAAAATCACAATTGAGTATCCTAAAATGCTCATCGAGTTCCTTTGGCTCTTCAGATATCCAATGAGGAACATCAGTCTTGAATAGATCTGAGTACAATGATGGATGATTTGTTCCTGGTGCCTACAAAAATTAATAAATAATCGTAATCCCATTGAATACCTATTGGCAATTTCTCTTAAATTATTTCTACATACTACGTGTATAGTATTAGTTTCCACATTCTTCTTATATACAAACATCGCATCCGAACCACTTGCAATTCTTGTTCTTTGGCCAATTGTCCAATAATGAAAACCCATATGTTGTCCAACCACTTTTCCAGTCTCTATGTTTACAAACTCTCCTGGTTTGTCTGGTACATACTACAAGTACAAGATTACCTTAATATTAGAATACGATGGTTGCAATTGTAATTTACTGTTAGTTTTTCGATCAAGAGTGGAAACATTGAAACTGATTTTTCTTACAACAAATTTATATAACAGAAACATATGTATATACCTCTGATATAAAGTCTTGAAAATTTCGTTTTCCCACAAAACATATACCCATGCTTTCTTTCTTAGAAGCAACCAAATCTAGTCCAATCTCTTGGGCAATTTGTTTAACATTGCATTTCAAGTAGTTTCCAAGTGGAAACATAGAGTATCGTAATGATTCTTGAGGTATCTGGCTCAGAAAAAACGTTTGATCCTTATCTTTGTCTTTTGCCGAAAGTAATCGAACATCTGAAAAGTTTTAAATGTGACAGTACATAAAAAAAAATGTGAATATAATTGTATTATATTTAAAAAGTATATACTTGTATCTGGCTTAAAATTCTCGAGGAAAGGACCGAAACTTGTTCTGACATAATGTCCAGTGGCAATAGCGTCAGCTTCAAGTTCGGCACGTGCAAATTGGAAAAATTTATCAAATTTAATGTGTCTATTGCACAAGATATCCGGATTAGGAGTAAGACCATTCTGATACTGTTCTATTAAGTAACTACAGATAATGACACAGGGGTTAAAAGATTAATTCCTGTATAAATATATATATAAATGAATATGTAGACTTTAAAAATAGAAGAAATACCTGAAGACATTGTTCCAATATTCTTTTACAAAGTTGACTTCAAGAAGAGGTATTTTCAATTTATTGCACACCCATTGTGCATGCTCATAGTCTTCTTCTATTGTACACCTGCCAGTTTCGTCGACAATATCCCAATTTTTCATAAACACTCCAGTAACATTGAAGCCTTCGAGAATTCTATGATTAATATTTGGAAAATATTATTGATCAACGTATATTGCTAGATCTTACAACATTTTCTAATTACCTTTATTCTTTAAAATAAATGCTGCTACAGCACTATCCACTCCACCAGATATGCCAACAATCACTTTTTTAAACATTCTGAGGCTACTTCTTTCATAAACAGAATACAGCAATCAATTTTTATTCCATGAAGTACATTCAACTGCAATCTTTTCTACGCGTGGATCATCTCGATAACTGGTTTATTAATTCGACTACTGAAAGGTAAGATTTATTATGTTATTACACACAAAGTGTACTGAAAAGTACAGTTATGATCGTGATAGTACAATTAGATTTTAAATAAACGAGACTGCATATCGTGTGTATTGAAAATTATTTTATTCTTTATTTGTATGATATAAAAATACAAGGAAAGAATTTCAAGAATAACCTTTGAACGTTTTCTTTGTTTTTATTTATATTTTATTCATATTTCAAGATTCTTATAATATTTGAATTCATAATGATCGTTACACGGGCATAACTGTGAACTATAGAATTTCTAAAAGAACTCATAAATTAATGGATATCATAAAGGTTAAAAGAAAATACCAGATCGATCACGTGGTGTCGTGTATGTATTTACAATTTACATACGTCAGAGAGGAAATTAGTTAGGTTCTGGTCCGCTCGATGCAGCACTGCCAGCACTATCGTTTCAGCAAACGTTCACTGAATACATATTGCGCTTTACAATCCTGCCAAAAACAAACATTAATAAAACTGCTAATACAATCGTACATTATGAAAAAAATTCAATGAAATTTTCGTAAAAAATATTCAGAAAGAGACGACAGATATGATTTCGAATCCTTTGATTTTTTCTCGCGTTCCCCGCCAAAAGTGTAGGATGGAAATCGACGCTGCGTAAGTGAAGAGCACGATGGCGCTCTTCGCATTTTTGGCATAACAGCAGAGCAGAGGAGCGCGATCGCGTTCATCAGTTCATCAGTACTGATCAGTACTCAAACGGTTAATAAAAGAACAGGGTATACTCGATAAAATATTGTGTGTATAGGTACAAGCTTTCTATAATATGCACGTATACATGTTGAGTCTGGGACTATTTGCATAAATAGTTCAGTGTTTGAATAAATAACTACTTTAAATTTTACACCGTTAAAATATTATATTTCAGGTAAAGTTCCATTTAAGTCAATTTAAGTACCTCGATATTATTTGTATTAATTATTAAGGTATATCTACGTGTCCATTCGAGAGTTTCTTTCGAGAGTTTCTCCCGCATTTTGTGTCCACTGAGCAACTTCAAGAATTTTTCAATTTCATTATCAAACGCAGTATCCATTTGTAAGAAATACTCTCGAGATTTAGCGAAAGTTATACTCTCGGATAGACATGTACCTTTATGGTAGTCTTGTAATGAAACTTGAACTATGAATGAAAGAAATAGACTTCTTTGTAAATTTATAGGCCCTATGGAAAGATAATACACTGTACAATCCAAGTTTTATAAAAATTCCAATTAAATATTAATCATTAGACTATGGATATTCATGTAATTTCCAATTTTTATAGAGTACAATGAAATCAAATCCTATTTTTAATGGGAACACTCTTTGTACATAGATCCAAAACAAATAAAAATAGTACTGAATTCTATCAAATTTTATATTCTAGCATTTTTTGAAAATTTCCAAAGATGCATAAAGATCCGCAGTCTATTAATCATGTATAGAGTTCATACATTACTGCACACATGATATTTTAATATTTAAACTCCAATACTTAAGCATCAATATAATTAAAGTTTTAATTCAAGCAAAAATATAAATTTTGTGCAGAGGAATGGATTTTGAGGAGAAAAATCGATAGAAGATAGAAGATTTACCTCCTTGACTTCCTTCTCAGAGGAATTATACAAACTATGAGTTCATCGAACAATCATGGGAAACCATCGAAAGTTTTTATGCAAATCAAAGCAGCACGATAAGGAGATTATGGCAGATGCTATGGTGATTTAACTGCTAAATACAAGTTTCTCTGCCCACTATTCCAGCTGGTTGTATTACTAAAGTACAGGGAGAAAGAGCCTCTAAACAATAATCTTAAATTGTTCGGACAGACTCTTTACAAAGAATCACAAGAAAATCCTTTTCGTTGTGAAATAAATATTTAAGTAAAACAAAATATGTGAATCTGCTACCCTCTGTTACAATAAAATAAAATAAGATTGCTGTCTGTGATGCATCTATCTTAACCGTGGACATGTAGATAATATACACATCTTCTGCGGCTTAACCAAGTTTTTGTTTAGATTGTTCATTTACTGCCACATGAACTACATTGTCTCGTAATTGATAGCACACACCTTCAATCAGAATAATATTTTTCTAAATGGACCGAACGACTTCAGTTTTCCTGCCAAGCTAGTTGGATTAGTTTCCCAGATGACATGTAATGACGATTGCATTTAGTCTGAACGAAAAAAAAGCAGAAGTTACTTTTCACGTAAACGTTTAAAAATGGTGAAAATAACTTGTATGAATCGACAACGCACATTTTTTAAATTTTCATTACTGTTTGGTCAATTTATAAAAATGTTATTCTGATGAAAAGTGTGTGCCATGAACAAATCGTATATACAGGATCATGAAGCATTGTTTTGGTGTGGGTTATATGGGAGCTTAAGATTTCCGTATTATTCGAATAGACATTGAAATTATACGAAGGAAATCGGTGTATTCGAAAGCATAGAAATTTGACGAATGGGTTGCACTCCCAGATTCGAGCGTCGCGCGTAGGTCGATGCCCGAAAATCCTCGGCCAATCGACGCGCGGCTCTCTGCTCGGGAACCAGTCAAGCACGTTGACAGATATGCAACGGCTGCTCGTAGGAGGTTGCATATTTCGAATGGCAATTTATAGTGTGGAGAACAACGTATCGCGTGCTAGTTCCGTCCATAGGATCAGACGAAATTCCGAAGACGATCCTCTGGTTTTTGAAGAAATGCGCGTTCTCGGTGCAAGTGCAACCCATTTTGCGCAGTTTCCATGACCCAGATTACGATGGGGAGTTCGCTCGCCTTTCGGAACAGCTGTTGGCCGCGCGAACATGTCGGCCGCGGGGAAACGCTTGGATATTTCGTGGACTGCGCGCGCCTCTTGGCGGCGAAGCCGCCACAATTTCCAGGGCCGTACCAACAACCGACAGATTAGGCGCCACGCGATTCTTCAATTTCATCGACGCGATGCGACGACTTTCTTCGAAAGATGTCTGGCACTGTAGTTTCCTCGCGCGATTCCCCGCGACACAGTAGACTTTTCTCAAGTGAAAAGCACCGATACCGTTCCGGAGCTAACAAAATGTGATTGGTTTCGTGAAAACAACTCGCCGAAATAGTATTGCACACGATTTTCTATGTATCATGCTGACTGGCTGCCGTGTGTCGGTTTTTCGAGTTTTTTTCGTTTCACACAGTGTTCGTAGAAAATGTTTCGCGCTGTTATTCAAGTTCGCATGGATTTCCATGCGTCTCGCTCGGACCGTGTCAAATCGCCGTCTACTATGGCGTAATTAAAATTCCATATGCTGTGAGAACTACGATAGTGTACCCCCGAGCAGAACTACCGAACTTGTGTGTAGCTTCATAAGTTAATTTATCGGTGTATTACTATTAAAACATGACTTAACGAAATACTCTGGTGCGAGATCGTTCGAACAAACGTTTGACGGCGTGTTATTCAAGACTTGTGCTATTTGTATCGATAGATAGAACGTTTTTCAGAATGTTCGCTCGTTCGCGTAACGACCACCACGAGTTATTACGATAATGCGTGCATATGAAAAAAAAGACGAAACGAAAAATGAGAGCACAGTAGAGTACAATGGTCAAATAAATAATGAATATTCGTGGTTTTTCGAAATTCTAACGTGCAAAGTGTTGTCAACGATCGTCCGGGGGGAGCGTGGTCTCGCGACAAGCGGCAGAAAAAAATACAATTCCGACAGACTCACGCGTGCGTAATTATCATGTTAATACGTTTACAAACGATTGCCCCCGTAGCGATTTACATTCCGAGTGATTCCAGGCGATCTAAGTTTGGTTAGAAGCCTCTGCGTAACGTTCGTGTGGAAGTAGAGACCCGTGGCAAATAATCGATGCACAATTTTTAATGAAAGTTCCGAATGAGAGAAAAGTCTCTCGCTCAGCGAGGGCCTGTTCGTGTCACGTATATACGAGTATACGCTTTGCAGGAGGTACCCGAGTGGTTGGTAACAGAGACGCTTAGCGGATGAATACGGTCCTGCGCGATCCCCTCCACCTTCCTCATCCCGCTATACGACCAGTCAGTTCCTTGTTTGCCATACAAAATCCAATAGTTTGCCTTGTACCTCGAGAGTGCGAGTATGCCTTTTGCATTTACCTTTTTTCCCGTTGGAAAAAGTGCGGTAATCCATTCGAGATATTCGCGAAAATGTGCATTTTATTAAGTTTGTTTACACACACGACGAGATTTCGACGGCACTGAGAACGAGACCCGGGGAAAGAGAGAGCATAGTGAATTCCTGTCGCGAGCACAGGCCGACCGGCCCGTTAAGGCTTCGTCGATTTTTTGGTCGTGAAAAAACAACGGAGCCGAAGCTTTTGTGCAGAAAGTCAGTTCGGACCCGCCGCGAAATAGGACCGATTTAGAGCGGGCGAGGTGGTGCGAGTGCCGAGAGGTGTACCTCGAGGTGGTTCCTTTGTAGAAGGAACACCGCAGGACGATTATTTTCACTGGAGCTCACGGGAAAATGTGTTATGTATTTACGTGGAATATTGCGTAACGTCGAGGGCCGGGAAGTGTTTGGAAACGTGCAACACTGACAAACCTCGCTTCGACGACTTCACGGGACGGCCTGTGTGCGCGTCCGTGCAGCTGGCTTTACCGGCTCTATTTCGTCCCTCTGCCCCAGCGAAATCCCCTCGCGAGGCCCGACACCGCGATCGAAATTTTACCAAGAAAGAAATACCGACAACCGACCTATCTTCGACACCGAAGGGCACAACTTTCATCGGCGATTCACCATTTCACCTCGACCACTTGCTCCTGGACACCTCTTCTCTCGATATCACCCTGATGCAAGGACGTTCAACTTCTTTTCAGATGGAAATTGGTATGTACACATCTTGCACTAGGCTGCTGCATACAAATATCTATTTCCTTTTGATCAACTAGACCCATACAGATTCTCTTGAATAGGATATATTTCGACCTGAAGGCTTGATGTAACTTTTTTTTTTCTTCTGTTTGGCTGAGTGCTAAAGTTTCCCATGGATTTTCACTCGTTCAAAATCATTCCTCTCGTCGATTATATGGTTCCTATTGATTTTTATGGTAGTTGGAAACCACTGTTATTTTTTATTCAGTGAACAGAGAGAGAGAGAGGGAGAGAGAGACTCAAATCCCAAAGCCAGTGTGTCTTAAGTTCATCTCTTCTTTTTTTTCAAAAAATGACATTTCATATGTTTTCTAATTTTTTGCTAATTACAATGGTGAAATGATTTTTTTTCAAAGTGCCTCAGATTTAATGTAGTAACAAAAGAATTGATATTCAGTGTAATTTATTTCTTATTTTGAGAAATAATAATGCTGTGCACAAGATCTCTCTTTTATATAATGAAATTGTGTACCTTTCATCTCCACTAACAACTCTAAAATGATACTGTAATTTTGAAATGTTAGGCTTAATATACTCTGGCTTAGGGTACAGACATGGATATTTAAGCATTCGAAAAATTGGAATTATTTTCATTTAAAAACCATCTTTCATAGGTTGAGATCTGTACAGCAACTTTTTCAAACAAGTCACAAGTGTTTTTTTAAATAATATTCATGATGTTTGGAGTTCGTAAAGAGAGTCATAGTTAAAGATATCTTCAATTTCCTTTTATAATAAAATCACTCGAGCAAGCTAACATGTGTATGTGTGTGTGTAAGAACTAATTATTCTCATTACTGAGAACATAAATGTCTGAACAAGATTGTCTATTGCTTTCAGGAAATAATGACGATCACAAGATGTATTGAGATTCCATCGAAACTTTTGCACTTTCACATTATTTCTTTCGAGTAGGAGCATCAGCCTTGCCCTTTCGTGAAACACGAGGATAATTGTTGTACTAGTACATGGAATTTTAAGAAAATACTTCTACTTTTTATTAAGCAGGATAAGACACGTCAATTTCTTTTTAATTTCAATCAACATTTGTGAAGTAATTATTATATACAAGAGGCAGCTTTCTTCTTCTGTGGTCCATCTTTTCAAGTTCTTTCGAGTTGGCGTAGCATACGTTTCTTAGGAAATGGAACACAAAGTAGTACTAGATCTTGAAAAGTAGTGAGGATACGTTGCAGGGAATCTTCGTCTTCTTTCAGTCCTATATAGTAATTTCAAATTAAATAATGTTTGTGTCACTACAGAAGAATCTTACGTTTCATCTTCACCAATTAAATATCTGTTTTGTATTTTTCTTTCTAAGTTGGTGGCACTATATTTGTGCAAGGTCACAATAAACTATTATATGGACACATATTATATAGCTAGAGAGGCAATAGGTTATAATTAATTTTATATAAAGCTTATATTACTGTGCAGACTTTGAAAGTATGATTTATCTTCTGGATTGCGCATAAGAAAGTATTATAGATGTGTATAAACATTAGAAAGAATAATCTCTTAGTGTAGGGTATCCGACAATATTCAAGTACAAATATGAATGCAGCAGGAATATATTCTGGTTAGAACTACATTTATTTATGCAGATAAAATGGATTGATCAGCTTATGGACACAAACGATGCATAATATTAATGGAACGTGTGTAGAAGCAAAATCGAATCATTGATAAATAATATATACTTAAAATGTACATTTATTTTATGTAGGTCTACGGTATACATTTATATTTATTTATAGTACATAATCTTATATCTTATAATTTCTTTTATTCAATTGCATAATGATGAAAATTTCAAATACATAAATGGATGCATGCGACAGCATGGCAAAGTGAGAAATGTACAAGAACAATAAGCAATCACTGTAACGAAAATATGGAAATTTTGTGTACGCATAAGCTACTGCTAACTATGCTCGATTTTCCTCGAAAGAGAATTCTGACTTTTCTCTATTTTTTTATCCATATTATACTTACATATAGTATGGAGCATCTTTGATGTGAGGTTATATCACCTAAAGATCATCGAATCCAAGTTTAACAAGATATCTTTTTGATTTTCCCTACAGTTTATTTGTTACAGCAAGGTTTCACATCTATATTAATTTGAAAATACAACCACGTGCACAATAACGATTTAATATTATGCAATATATATAGCAGTTGCAGGTATGAGTAATTCAATTATTTTTAACTTGAAAATCAAGCGAGAAAATGTGATCGGACACTATTTGAACATTCCGAACGAAGTCGCGATCGAAAATAATGTAATGTGCAATCGAATTAATATGCAGACGTGGAGAATTAATTACGTGGAGTATAAACACATTTAATATCGTCGCAATCGATAGTAATCTAACCAGAAGAACAATGATCTTTAATTGGTTCACATTCTCTTACGAGAAGAATAATAAACGTTCACCTTATGGTCGATTTTCTGATCACTTTTACGTATCTGCGGACGAGAAGTTTCTTCTACGCACGAAGTTACGGGAAAGTGTTCGCGGAGCTTCGGTTTCGTCCGACTTCTGTCATACGAAGCGCGGCGCATTCAAACTTTTAAATATGACTCTTCGAATTAAGTCGATTCCTATAATAAAATCGGATTCAATTTTTGACTGATAATTCTGAATTGCACATGGGTTCGTTTGCGTGTCCCTTGGCTTTTGCGGCACGGATGCGTCGCGTCATTTTATCGCCGTAAACGAAACAATACCGAACACTTTCGAAGCTGTACGAGCTCTTCCGTTTGCCTGTGGCGCGTCAAACATACCTAAATACAACCATATCGCGCAGCTTACGGCATCGTAGCAGACGATTATTTCAGTCAAATCGTCAACCTTTTGTTGTTTTATTTCTATAAAACTAACAATACTTTAAACTTTTAATGATATTACGAAGAAGAATTCGTTCTTATAGAAAAATTTCAAAATTAAAGTATTTAAACGTAACAACTTTCGAGCAATATTTTTCAAGTCACCGGAAATAATGTTATTGTTTATTAAAACACTTTAAATTACCGTTTTAAGAGTCTCGTACCGAAAGGTTTTCTTTCAATGTATTTATTTTAGTACTAATTCCTCGATGATTACACTCGAGAACGATTACTTTGTGTAACTTGATGACTCCACAAAATTCAAATTCGAACATAAAGAAAAAGCGATAATACTTAATCTATTCTTTCAACCGATCTGATTCTATTTTTGGCCAGTGATAGCCCAGAAACGATTTTTCAAATTTGTTTCGACTATCGAAACAATTGTTTTCAAGTTGTTAGTTTGAAAGTCGGTTATACTTACGAATACACGTGTGCTTACACACCTATATAAAGTTTGACCCCTTCGCATTCATTTACATCAGAAGTAGCAGGTGGATCAAGTTTATATCGTTAAATAAATCTATTTATTCGCGTACATATTATAGTAAAATTCATAGTTATTTTTATCAGTAGACTGCGGATTTTTATGCAAAATAAAAATTTTCTGCATCGATTGCAAGAAGTAGAAATTAAATTGAATGTTATTTCTTTCCGTAATGATTTTAATAGAGGAAAAATCATATATTGACATCTTCAATTTTTATAATTTTCCAATAATTTTGAATTTCATCTACTCAATTTTGCTATAAATTCATCAAGATCCGCTGTCTATCAGGTATTGTAAATTGGATACTTTCAATGCCCGGTACTTAATATTAAGCATGTTTTCTATGGGTCTAAGGCCGATTTATTTCGAATAACGGGGGGGGGGGGATGAACAGACGAAATATGCGCCTACAGGACAATTGTCTCTCGATTCGTAGCATTTCCAATGTGATCTGCGATGAAACGCGTTCGCGGGCTGGACGAGGTAGCATCACCAGCAGCAGCAACATTAAAGCACTCGTCAGTGAGTGCAGGAAGTGGCTTAGGTGGCGGAGGAGGTGGTTTGGAGTATCATTCAAGCAGTGGAATAGGCGTTGTTGTACCTGGCCAAGCAGTTCGATCAGTTACTTCGAAAGAAATGCCGGGAAGTATACAATTCGGAAGTGCCCAAGCTCAACAGCAATACCCTGGAGCAATTGTTGTGCCCACCTCGGCTCCGTCCCCCATTAAGGTGCGTTACCGTGTGCTTCTAGTCACAACATCTATTAAGAAAAACTAGTTAGAATTTTGTCCTATCGATTTTCGAATTTTTTCCGTATTTTTAACCCTTTCCTTAGTTACAGCAAACTCCACCAAAATTCAAACACAATGTTTTGGCGGGGACTATAGTCAGTTCGTAGCGGCGCTCCAGCGCTAAGCGGTGACTATAGTTGCCTTTAGCAAGGAAAGGGTTAATTTTTCTACATTTTTACATGTGTGTATAATTGTTCCCCGCGGAATACAAATGCAGAGAACCGATGCAGCGGCGAATGAAATTAATCCGCTTAAAAGCGGCCCGCCGAATTATACGTCCGCACGGTATGCTTTTGTAATTGGCGCGTTAGTAAATTCGGTTTCGTAATGTAATTCCCACTGTTTAATGCGAGATTGTTTGAACAAACACACAAGTGTTTTAATACCGTTGTCCGAAATCACGCATCTTATTAGCGCGCCACCCGTTATGTTTTGTTGTGTCGCAAAATTTATATGGTCAATTTCGTGTGTCGAGCTTAGCTTTTTTAATGGTTCGTGAACGCTTTGTTCGTATCGTGGATATGTTTGCAAATTGTTGTGTATGTTTTTTCCAGGGAAGTGGATCTGCAGGACTTAGTTCTACGTGTAGCAGTAGCAATGTAAATACTGGTGGAGGGTTGCATAGTGGGATAGGTGGTGGGAGTAACCATAGTATGGGTTCTCAACAACCTGCACCAGGAACACAAAGTCAAGTTCACAGCCAGCAACAGCCAACAATAAGGCACAAGGTTCATATTCGAGTAACATGTGATATGATAATAATTTATGAATATTGAAAACTTTTCAATTTTCTGACGACTTTATGATTATTCATGTGATGATACTTTCATGGAAATAATATCTAAACGGCTTGGTGTACAGTGACTGGAATAATGATAAGATTCACTGTTTAAATAATTATCTCTGTCGCTCCTGCTATTTCAGCCACTGTATTATAATATTTCTTGAATCGTCTTGCAAACGGAATCTCATAGAAATTTTATTATTCCGTTTGTAGGTCCACTCTGGCAATGTAATGCCACTAGCTTCTACCCCGCCGGGCTCTAGTCTAGGTGGTGGTAGTGGGTCCCAGCAGTTTCAGAGATTAAAAGTAGAGGACGCGTTGTCTTACTTAGATCAAGTCAAGTACAAATTCAACGATCAGCCACAGGTATATTTCAAATGATATTAACAAGAAAGATATTATGCCTGCAGAGTTTCGACCAGTTCACATAACTGTATTGTTTATTTGATTGTAGGTGTATAATGACTTCTTGGATATTATGAAAGAATTTAAGTCCCAGAGCATAGATACTCCAGGAGTTATAACACGAGTGAGTCATTTATTCAAAGGACACCCAGAGCTTATCGTTGGTTTCAACACGTTTCTTCCACCTGGATACAAAATAGAGGTGCAAGCAAATGAGCAAGGATACGCATTTCAAGTATCCGTCAGTATACCGAGTCCCACTCCTACTTTATCGCAGCATTGCACGGTCAATGTTGGCTCGCCTCCTGTAGCGAGTCCGCCAACACAGCCAGCGAAAGCTCCTCCAGTTTTGCAGATAATGCACGGGTAAATCATTGATATTGTGTGAGCTGTTTTCTTTGGTTGTATCATTGAAAACGAATAAACACGATCTTTCCTTAAACTAGGTCTGGGAACATACACCATCCCCACCTTTTAAACAATAATTCCAACAGCAGCTTAACAGTGCATGCGCCATCGCCTCCACCAGTGCAGACGTACAACAATTCACATGTTAGCGCAGCACAAGCTCAGGCTGTGAGCCAAGCGTTGAGTCAGGCCCAAGATGGTATACCTACCAGTGGGCAGACACAACAAAGCCAGCCAGTTGAATTCAACCATGCAATCAATTATGTTAATAAAATCAAGGTTTGCATTCAACCAAGAGGATATAAACTAACGATATAATATATGTATAGAACATTTATCTTATCTTGGAAAACTTTTTCGATACTTTAGAATCGTTTCCAAGGCCAACCGGACAAATACAAACGATTCCTAGAAATTTTGCACACTTATCAGAAAGAGCAACGTAACTTAAAAGAATCTGGGCACATGGGCGGCACGAGTGGGTCCGGTGGAGCGGGTGGTGCGAAGCACTTGACGGAAGCAGAGGTTTACAGTCAAGTTGCCAAACTGTTCGAGAACCAGGAGGACCTGCTCGCTGAGTTTGGTCAATTTTTGCCGGATGCCACCAATCAGCAGAGCTCACTGGTGAGTGACACAGAACAAGTAATGCTCCTCATTTACATTTTTCTGAATACTACATCTGTACCGGCGAACTCTGATTGGTATTAGTCTGTTATGTTTCAGAGTAACAAGACTGCTACTGTTAACGATCACACCACAATCGTGAAGAAGCCTATGGGCCCCAAGGCACCCTACAACAACTCGGGTAACATATCCCGAGAACTTCGAGAGTCTAGCGGCACCGGCACAGTGGAACGTGAAAGTCGCGACCATAGGGATCGTGAACGAGAACGGGACAGGTCCAGCGTGAGGGACATCAACAGTGTCCAGAAATTCGTGCACAACACGGGACAGTTGAAGAGGAGTCCGCCGTTCTTGCCTTCCGTAACGGCCGGTAATTCTCACCACATACAACACGGCCCACCTCCCCTGAAGAAACATAAAGTGTCGTCCATGCGCGAATGCGTTACCACAGCAGAGGCTGGGAAATATGGTAGTCTGAACGACTATGCGTTCTTCGACAAGGTTGGTAGTCCCCGTTTGGAAGTATTTCTACCTCGTTCTACATTTTGGTAGTCAAAGATCAGTTCAAGGGGAAAGAAAATATATATAAAAAAACCTTAAAACACTTTAGCTCTAAAGTATTTGAGTTGGATGTAAAACAGTTTTTCTACGTATTTAGACCACTCTGTGTGGCGTTGAATGCAGGATATCTTGGAATGTGAATGTACTTTCTAGGTTCGGAAAGCGTTAAGGTCTCAAGAAGTTTACGACAATTTCCTGAGGTGCCTGGTCCTGTTTAACCAAGAAATAGTTTCCAAGTCTGAGTTGGTGCAGCTGGTCACGCCATTTCTTGGTCGTTTTCCTGAGCTCCTGCGCTGGTTCAAAGATTTCCTGGGTCATTTGCCCGAGTCTTCTACCACCGCTACGACCAATGCGTCTAGCAACATGAATGTCGAAGCGCTACCAAATAACGTTGTAAGGAGTCACCAAGACCGTCCTCAAGGTGATCTGGCCATGGAGATTGACTATACGGCATGCAAACGTCTAGGGGCGTCGTATTGCGCGTTACCAAAGTCTTACGTTCAACCAAAGTGTACAGGAAGAACGCAGTTGTGTAAAGAGGTTCTCAACGATACATGGGTGTCGTTTCCGACTTGGTCCGAAGACAGTACATTTGTAACATCGAGGTTTGTGGCTCTGTTGTCGTTTGCAGGGTGTTCAGCAATCGTATTCGTTTACAAAAATATAGTACCACTTTTCCCTCTTTTCTGTTTTCCTCATACTTCTCGTTTACGAGATTAAACGCTGGCTAGCATATGCGTGAACACCCTGCGTACTAGGGTGGCCCTTTACTGTAGGTGTGAAAAATGTTTGTTTGAGATTTTGTTGGTCTAACCCCCCTAAATTGTGATTTAGAAACAAGCTTATGTGTGAGGTAGTTCTTCGAAAAATATTTGACATGTATTTGTTTTTATCAGCCCTTAAAGATGGGGTTTTTCAGTAGTCAGAAGCGCTAAATAAAAGATCAGTGTACGCCGCAATCGCCCTCAAGGGTCCTATTTTTACGTTCACTATATGCTTCCGAATAATGCTACTTACGCCTCGTAAACGTAAAAATAGGACTTTTGAGGGCGATCGCGGTCTAGATTGCTCTTTTATCTAAAGCTTTTGACACCATCTTTCCATTTTCGAGAAATGAGAAGGCGCATCCCAAACCTTTGCAATCCTAGAAAAACAAGTCTACCACCTTAATGTTGTTGATTTCGCTCATATCAAATTTAGGAGGGTGAGTCCAGAAAAAAATCGAAATTCCAAAAATAAGGACCACTCTACTGTACACGCTTGCATCCTCGGTCAATGGATGGTTCGCATAATTTGTTAATGTACTTAATATAGGAAAACTCAATACGAAGAATTCATATACCGTTGCGAGGACGAGAGATTCGAGCTGGATGGCGTAATAGAAACAAATGCGTCCACGATCAGGGTTCTCGAGGGTGTCCACAAGAAAATGAGTAGAATGAGTCAGGAGGAGCTCCAAAAGTTCAAACTCGACGATTGCCTTGGCGGTTGTTCTCCTACGATTCATCAAAGAGCCCTGAAGAGGATATACGGCGACAAGGCTGCCGATATCATAGAAGGACTTAAGAGGAATCCCGTAGTAGCAGTACCTGTGGTTCTCCGGCGACTAAAAAGTAAAGAGGAGGAATGGCGGGAGGCTCAAAAAGGTTTTAACAAAATCTGGAGAGAACAGAACGAGAAATACTACCTGAAATCCCTGGACCATCAGGGCATCAACTTCAAGCAGAGCGACGTGAAAGCGTTGAGGTCTAAAAGTTTATTTAACGAAATCGAGACACTGTACGACGAGAGACACGAGCAGGTGGACGATGGTACCGGAGACGGGCAAAACAACAGTGGTCCACACCTTGTGCTACCCTATAAGGACAAATCTGTCCTGGACGATGCAGCTAATCTTCTAATTCATCACGTGAAGCGTCAGACGGCCATCCACAAAGAAGACAAGCAACGAATAAAGCTTTTATTGAAGCATTTTATACCCGATCTTTTCTTTCATCCGCGTCAAGAACTCAGCGACGATGAAAGAGACGAAGATGGTAAGTTCAGCTTTTTCTCTTATTTTTCTGTGTACCTTCTGTTCGAACATTAACATATGAAACGTATCGGACGAGTCAAATGGCTAATCTCAGGTTGTTTATTTTACTGTTACAAAAGTTTTGAAGATGCTTTTGTGAGAAATTTAAAAAAAAAAACGCCACTTTGGAGTTTTGTAGTATTAAGCAACTGTGTTTGTATAACAAAATGATGGCACGCGACTCGTATTATTGTAACAGATGAAAAAGAAGACATGAATGTGGCAGCGTGTAGCAATTCTCAATCAGTGACGATGAACATTACGCCGTTGGGTGGTGGCCTCCAAGCGAATAGGAATAAGACGCCGGTATCTCCGATTCCGTCTTCCACGTCGATTAAAACCGAACCGGACATTAAATTACCTATCCATGCCTTGTCGAATGATCCTGATGAAGCGTACACGCTCTTCATGGGCAGTAACAATTGGTACCTTTTCTTGAGGTTACACCATATCCTCTGTGAAAGATTGACAAAAATGTACGAGAGGGCTGTCGCTCTTGCTGAGGAGGAATCGCGGTACAAACAGCAGCGAAAAGAGAGCACAGCTGTTGCTTTAAGATTAAAACCCAAAAGTAAGTGATACACCGTGCCTTTATGTGTACGAGTACAGTAGAATACTCCATAACGCGATCGTAATAATAGTAAGACTATTTTGATCTAATGCACCAAAGCAATACAAAGAATCGGAGTAAATTTTTGAACTTAGTGAGATCAATATTTATTGCGTTATAGAGGGTTCTATTCTGATATAATATTTCATATATTTATAAATTAATGTAATGAATCTGACACAGATGAAATTGAAATAGAGGATTACTATCCTGCATTTTTGGATATGGTTAAGAATGTCCTAGACGGCAATATGGAGAGCACGGCGTACGAAGATACCTTACGGGAAATGTTCGGTATTCACGCGTATATTGCCTTCACGTTAGACAAAGTTGTAACATACGCTGTGAGACAAGTGAGTATACATTTGTATAGTTTTGATCTTGTGCAGAAGTATGTTCTGCTTGGGGTACGTTAATCTTTACACGGAACTATGAAATGTTTAGTTGCAGCATTTAGTTTCGGATCCTATTTGCCAACAATGTATGGAACTGTTCCAACGAGAACAACGACAACCAAAAGAAAGCAATGGCGCGGGTGGTTTATGTGCTACCGCGTATATGAGACTTGGTGCAGAAATGGCGTATCAACGTAAAGCTGAGAAAGCCATGGCAGACGAGAATTGTTTTAAAATATACATAGTAAGTATATAATATATTTTTTTTAATTTAATGCAGAAAAAACATTTTTCAGTGTTTCCTTCTAACAACTTTCTATGTTCTTTCGATTTATAAAATAGAAATTAAAATTCTAAAAGAATATTGTCGGATAGATGCTTGTTGCGAAGGTGTAATCGTTTGCTGTTACAGTATAAAAAGGACTGTAAAATGACAATGGAATTATTGGATACGGAAGGTGATGAGGCGATGGACAACAGTTGTAGGGAAAGAGAAAGGGAAGGAGTTACAGTATCTGAAAAATGGTCTACGTATGTTGAGAGGTTTTCTGCTCCAGCTGGTCAGACTAGTCCGAAAGACACCCCCACCTTAACAGACAATGAGCCGACAACCAATCATCCTGTGAGTAACGACCAGGCAGCAAGGGGGGGGAGGGGCAGAAAGCGCAAGAACACTGACATTAGCAAGAAGGTATAGGATCCACATCCCTTTTCATAAATCATTGCCAACGTTGAAGTTTACGTTCATTCGTAATTTGATGTCTGTGATTGGAGTTGTACCGTTGTCATTCAGTGTACAACTAAATGTTCCAAAGAACGAAAGTTTCTTATCAAAACTTTCTTCTCTGTATTATTTCATGTGATCGTTATTCGATACGGAGGGAGGTATTCGTGCGTGAACGTTTTAAATCGCAGTCAGGTACTATTCCAGAGAATTAGTCTTCAAAAGTATCTTTGTTGACTTCCTTACAAACAAACAAAATAGAAGAATATTTTAGGAATCAAACAAATGTTGCAGCATGCATATATACATATATATATGTATATATGCGTGTACGTATATTTATACATATACTTATATCTATATATATACACACACACATGTGTCTATATATATGTATATATGTGTGTATATATCTCTCGGTTGTTTGCTAATACGAGGAAGCTACGTGGTCATGATCTGCTATCACCAACGCTTTATTATGCGAATGGGGTCAGAGCACTGGTTCACATACTTGTCGTTGCATAGAGATCGCAAAAGTTTGTATACATATAAACAGAATGAACTAATATTCTTTTAATCGCAGAAAATGAAAAACTGAAGGTCATATATATTTATTTTCGTAATATTTAAGGAGATAAGAGAAGTACATGATTTCCATCTCAGTGCGTCCAACGTGGTGCTGTAAATTAAGTGAAAATTCTCGCAAAATAGTGCACTACACAAACGAAGTCCCCCATTCTTTATTCTATATAATATATTCGCTCACACTTTTGGTGTGTTTGCTACACCATTAGACGTTATATGACAAATTATAAATTATATTTCTATATTTTAAATATCGACTTATAATAGGACAACGATATCTGAGTAGTAATTCTTTCAAATCTCCGACACTGAAGATTGTCAAGAGCATTCGCAAACATGCTACCGCTGTTGCTGTATCAATCGTCGATTTTCTGTAATTGCTTTGCTTCATCGTTTTTTTTTTTTTGTACGATGTGAACAGCTTCTAGGTTGACTTGTTGGTCCGTGTAATCATTCATCAGGATTTTTCTTTTCGATGTGGTGATATTTTCTTTTCTTTCGGAGTTTTTATCGTTATGCTTTTAGGATATTTAAACAAAAAAAACGTGTTTCGATGGTGAACGCACGTTATTTGAACTGACGGTAACAGAAAGTTCTATATCTTTATTCTTGCTTTTTTTTTGGTCTATTTAAATTTTATCTTAATTTTAATATTTATTTATCTCGTGCGGTTATTTAAGGAAGTTTTTGTTTGTTCTATATTTATGTTTCCAAAAAGCATTTTATACATGATGATATACAAGGAATCACAGAAGCTTCCAAAGCTTACAAAAAAATGTAGAAATTTCAAGATTCATTGAAAATGACTTGCTTTCATGTTGAAAACATGATCGGCGTGAAGTGAATTAGTCGGGTCAACGAAATGAGAACAAGGAAAATTTTATGTGTACATTAATCTATTGTCCATTAACGTACTGTCTCCGTACTTGGCCACCTCGCGCGTTTCATTAGAAGAACAGAGGCTAAAGCTAAACTAGAAGGTGTAGTTGTGGGATGAACTAGTAATGACGAGAAAAACGTGTAACACAGATCGAAAAAAATGTACAAACAGAACAGGAGAGGGGTCACGGCATACACAAATGAAGTCATATGAGTAGTGCCATAATGAATTGTAAAAAAAGGAAAGAATTATATTAGTTTAAAACGAACGTAATATTTGATATCGGTCAATTCTTAATGTTTCTTTCATTTTCATCACACTTATTAATTATAACTAGATAAGATCGTAATTCCTAGAATTTATAAATCAGATAGAATTTAAAAAAGGAATGTAAATATTTGATATAAATTTGTACATATGTTTTTTGATACGCAAACGTAGGTCGACTGGTAGTGTACATCACGAACTTGTAAAATTCTACTATTCACTGTCATATTCGGATCGTTAGTGAAGCCTTTGGAAATGTAATATTGATATCGGCTAGCGAGCACATATTACATCCACGCCACATTCTGTCCATGCAGTAGTTCCAGCCATTACGATCGTTCATCTTTCCTCAGCCCAATAAAATTTCTCATTGGAAACAACAAATGTGAAAAGAGGATACATAATTACCGTGGCACAAACTCGTTCTGAATGCATTTCGAGCACATCCAAACAGATGAGACATACTTTCTCATGGATATCCGATAAGATCGTTATCTTTCAATTAGGGTATGTTAACAGAACATTTAACACGTTGACGACCAATCTAGCAGCTACAAAAATACTATAAAATCAAAGTGATCTATTTAATCACACAAAACATTAACAAATGTTTTTTATATATTAACCAACTCAACGCTCAATGTATCAGTGCAAACATTAACTTTTAAAATTACACAAATAATTTTGCTACGGGCAGTCACTGTGTTAAATCGTTTCGATCTTAGATGTTAGAGAGGCCATTTCTTGAAATGGTCATTCATGAGTTTTGATCGAATTGAATTGATTAGTCTTGGGGTATAAATATTAGTGCAATATTCTCTGTTACATTCTCAGGATCAAGTTCACTGGTTTAAAAGAATGTAACCGGTGACAACTAAAACTGGAAATACTGTATCATGGCGTGGATCAAGCGTGTTCCTGGCTCAAACTGTTACACCATTGTGAATCATGTATTATAACACTTTGCTGTGTAATATATTAATGTAATAAGTAGCGAAGCAAAGGTTATACACTGTAGCATGTAAATAGAGAGTCATTTGTATCTTTTACTTCATTCGCAGCTTTGTTTGTGGCACGTAACAGTATAAAACGTCGATATCTTACGGGAGATAGTTCGAATATTTGCCAAAGGTTTCACAGTTTCAGCTTACTTTCGGTTTAATGCTGTTGCTTTTGCACAAGAAGGTCTTTTCCGGTATCCCTGAATGAATTTTCATTTCTGTAATTTTATATTTCTCCCTTGAGGGAACGCTACGGAATATTATTCTGGAGGAGGTATCAATTATCTTCAGTGATAAGAATTGTTACTAATTAAAAAGTTAGCTGGTGTATCTGCCTCGGTTTCGGCGTCGTAATTTTTATTGAAACGATCACTCATTGCTTGTTTTAGGTCTCGACGATTTGTGAGCTTGTCGATTTCATGAAAGTGTGTTTCTTTTTTTTTTTTTAAACAAAACCTTTGTCACGTTTAACGCATTGCATTAGGAGTTCTTTTTAATGAGTCATTGGTAATGTCTTGCTAACTTTATTGTTTGACGTCGAGATATATGTTTTTTTTTTATATTTTATTAGGCAACAGATACTCCGTTTCTTAGTTTCTCTTCGTTATAGTGTTTTGTATAGTATATATATATTACGTACATTTTTGTGACTAGAGTGGATTTTCGGATACCAGTGTTTTCGCAATGTTGTTTCCTCCATTGAGAAAAAGATAACACCATCGTATTTTGTACAAAATGTAAACATGCATTTTTCTCACAAAGCTCTGCATTACGGAATTTTAAGCGCTATATATAGATATACATAGAAACAGAAAGAGAGAGAGAGAGAGAGAGAGTTCTATACGCGTACCACTGTACGTGTAATTTATATATATTTTTCGTTCGTTTAAACAGTCGAATACGTTTTTATTAGATAACGTGGCACAAAATTTCATTGATTTAACGATATACATATGCATATGTGTAATTGTTGCCACAGATCATCTGATTTAAACGTTTACTGTGACAATTTGTAATATAGTTTCACCTGAGACACTATGAGATCGAATGTGCAGACAGATTTTATGTGATTGTTATAAGCTCATATCTCCGTTTTCACTTTACGCAGTGAATTTTAAACTCTATATATATATAAGACATATATATATATACATACATATATATATATATTTTGTAACTGTAATCTGTATATGAAACAAATATACATATAATGATAGATAACAATAATATTGTATAGAAGAGAGATATTGAAATACATGAACAATGCTTTTAAACATTATTGTCTAACATCATTTTGTACCACTAAATTTATTACTTTGATTCTCCATTTTTTATAAAAAAAAAAACAAAACAAAATAAATAAAAGTTCTTTGCCTGTGCTGTTTACAAGAAAAAAGAAAGAACAACAAAGAACAAGAAAATGAACAGAGAATATTTTTTTATTGTTGTTACATTTAAATATTTGACAATCATAAGCATTTAATTCAGATGTTGAAATTTTATGTTTATCCTCATCTGATTTTTTTTTCGTTTTAGATATTTTATTATTTAGCTCTCTGATTTGTTCTACTTATTATTGTTTCAATATTTTGTCACGTTTGTTTGGGTATTGAGAGTAATATATCTCTTTTCTAACACATCTATACTTGAGAGAAATAGTTGAGACCACAGCTTCATATTTTAAACGATTTCACAAGAATTATGTTGATACTTTTTCTATTTTTTTTATGCTTTTCATACTCGTATGTTCATTGGTCATGTAGGAGTGCACACATATCATAAATTGAATGCAACAAAATTATTTCATCTTGTGCTTTGCATTAATTTCATTAATGTGATGCGACCATTGTTTTATTATTGTTCAATGTTATTGGTATTGAGATGCTACGGTTAAATACAATTTTCTATGGCTATTTAATTATTGTTATTTGTGAATTATATTCATATAATACCGATAATGTAGTAAAAAATAGTAAAGCAATATACAGCCAGTTTCGTTAGAATTATCGTCTCAGATATTCTTGATTTTTACACAGAATTACCTGCATAAACAATGACAATTTTATGTTGATTCATCGAACATATCCTTCTGACCTATCCAAGTAATTCCAAATTAATTATTAGTATATTTCATTTATAGAGAGTGCAACTTCATTGATGTATATGTGATGAAGTTCACACTATTGTGCAATTAAAATCACACAATGGAAAGTAGAATAAAAAAAAGAAGTAATAGTAGACTCGGAAATAAATAAATATTATTGCTCCCATTTTTATTTTAACTTATGTTACGTTCCAACTAATACTTGGTTCTTTTTCCTACATAGAAGAGGAAAATATTTCTTTTACACTTTACTGTTTATTTCCGTAATTCTTCTGGATTTTATCATTTCAAATTCGATTAATTTTGATTACTTGCAGAAAAGGAACATGAAATGATGCTTAAAAGCATAAAACGAAATATTTGCACAATGCAGTAAACAAATTTATAAAAAGTTGTGCCATGATAAGATTTTTACATTAAGTATATTATATATAGTATACTAATCTTACATTGTAGTTTGGCGAATAATGTAATATTAATATTTGTACTTGCAAATTCAAATCCTTTCCTTTTAGAAAGAATAACGTGAAACGATTGTTGTAGATGGATGGGAATGGTTGGAGTTCTTTAGGCAGAATCTTGGCAGGACGTAAACCTGTATTTCTATATCGTAATGTAAGACAGTGGAGGAAAAGGGCTGAACGAATGATGTCAGTGTCTATATCTAACGCCAATAATCCTGATAAGGGTGCAGAGTAAGTATTTATCAATGTATTGATTCATACAGTCTTTATCTATGTTTAAAAAATGTTTTTCACTAATCATTACTTTCTTGTTCCAGATCATCTGACAAAGACAAAACACTTGACCCTGTGGATGCAATTCTAAAACGACCTGCTGGCTTAAGATTAGCAGATTCTGGGGATACATCTGACATTATTAACTCCGATGAAACTCAGTGCAGATTCAATCCCAAAAGTTACCAAATGCTTTATGTTGCTAGCAAGGAAGCATTCCTTTACAAACGGAACTCGTTCAGTCGTGCCAGAGAGGTAAAGTTCATTTTCTTATCTTTCTAATTATAAATGGTGATAACATGGTGTATTCGACTAGACAAATAGAAATATTTTTCAACGTACCGTTTTGTTTTCTTTGATAGTGTCATCCAGCTGTGACGAAACACTTGAACTCAAAGTTTCACCAATGGTTGGCGTCTTGGGCGTCGAAAAACGTGGCGGACATACAGCACCGGTTATGTCAAGACTGGTTAATGGGTCGTTACGAGAACTTAATCCCTCACAAGACACGAGTGATCACAGACAATGACCAAACTAGATCACCGTACCGACAATACAATCGTTATCGAGTCGAACGTTTGCAACCCGACCTTCTGACAGAACCATGTGTATAATTTTACATCCCTTATAATTTCTTTACTATCCTTTGAGAATATATGATTACTACTAAGAGCTCGTTTCGATAATCTCGTACTCGTGGAAACTTTTTTGTTAATAATTAGATAAGAAAGATAATTCGCGAATCCAGGGCAAAAATGAGACTGATTCTTGGCCCCGTCTTTCGCGATCACGATCCATTATAGAACATCTTGTTTTGCCGATGGAGATCACCGTGGACGAAGATAGTTAGTGAAGTGGTCACGAAAGAATCATCATTCTTTGTTACACACTCATTGCATTCGACTGCGACAAAATAACGTTCGGTTCTTTAATTGTACAGGTACGAATAAAATATACGATGCCAGTGGAAATATCGCTGACTCGTTAAATTGCTATTTATATACAGGTTTACAAAGATTCACTATAGTTATAAATAATGAAATTCGCGGATTGAATGTTAAGAAACGATAGGTGCACGCGATATTTCCAGTTGTATCGGATATAAGCTTGTGATCAGGTAATATAAGATGTTTAAACGTAACGTTTCTTTTTCTACAACGACTCATTTACCATCATACTAGGTACGCATACTTCGAGTAGGATTTTACATAAGAGAGTAAAGTTAGAAGAAAACTTTTGATACTTTATGTAATCTTAAACAATTTAGACAGGATATTATATACTATCTTAAAGTAATTATTGTGTATAAGTGCAGATCGCAGATTCACTCAGTTTTATTTCATCAGATATTTTATTTTTATACATTTCCGAGATTCTCACTAAAAGTATTAGATTCCTTTGTCAATTGAAAATTTTCATTCATAGCGAAAACAGGAAAGAGTTTGAACAGATAATCGAATGCATGTTTAATCGCGGATCAGAGCAACTTATTGAAAATTGTATACCTTGTTGAAACAATAAAAATTTTAAGAAGTCTTTTCTGTACAGGATATAGAATGAATAGTCTTTGCGGTTTTTTTCTGGCAATGGAGAATAAAAATAATTGTTATCCGAAACATGTACAAAACAGTTTTCGTTTAGAAGTTTTTAATAACTTACTTCTCTTATTTTATCGCGGACTAATCGAAATCTCTCTCCAACGGAAAAAAGGTTTGTTATAAACGAATTGTATGTGTGGATACATACTTGTACACATATATATATATATATATATATATTCATATGTATGTGGATGTATGTATGATTGTGCTATCAAAGTGAGTGCATATATATACGTATATACACATAGAAAGGACGAGAACAAAACGCTAGGCCTTATTTTTTACCTGATCTTTAGGCTACTTGGTAAAACGATGAAAAAGAAAAATTGTAAAATGTTAAATATTGTAGCGGTGTTCCTGTACAGTGCAAAGGTGTTGACAACATCAAACGTGCGATGTTTAATTGGTACAAGGCATTGATTCACCACGCACGAGGGTACATGGCGCGAGTTCTAATTTTTATGTTACTCTTATTATCTTAGGTATATATTTTTTACTGATTCACTTTTATTTGTATATCGCTATAAATGATATATATATATACATATATATATATATACATATGCCGTATATGTATATATAGATACATACCAATCTGACAAAAAATACAGTTTTTTTATATTGTGGATATATCTTTTGTCAATGTTAGATTTTCTGTTCGTTTTGATCCTGTGCGTGAAAGAGAATGTTGTTAAACTGAACAGGAAAGTTCGTGCGTGGTAATGGAAGAAAGTAACACTCCTTTGTAACATTCAGACTGCGCGCAGTCGTTGCCACAAATCCGGAAACACGAATCAGCTTTTTGCACCGATTCAACCACAACGCTTCAGACATTCAGGCAAACTATAAGGTTTCAAACACACTGACGGATAATAATGTAAGCACCGAGCAGCTGTATACATTCTTATCCTAATTATATAGATTTCGTTGGAGCCTTGACGTCTCTGTTTTTGCGAATAATTTTGAGAAGATGCTGTTACACGTACACGTGTATGCCCGTGTATCATCTATACGTGCACAAAACACAGACACAAAAACACACCTACTCGTTCACTCGATCACTGTGCCGCTCGGTTATGCAAAATACACTGCAGTTGTACATTTAAAACCTGTGTATCTTATCAAAAGGAGAACAAAGAAAAGAGAGACGCGGTCTTCCGATGCTCGACTACTTGTGACTATTGATGATAGTGTATTTTATCAAGAAATTGCTAATTTTAAAAAGTGTATGTCCGTGTATCAAAAGTGAATGTACAGGCAATTTTATTACTCGAGATAATAATTTAATGTTGATATATTTTGCACAAATCATTATTAATATTAATAAACAATTAATATTACCACCGTTGTATCATTATTTTCTATATTGTCTCTGCATTTTCAGGCTGGAAGCGCATCAGTATAAAATATGAATTATATTAGGGATCGTGGGGTGTGAGTTACGAGTTGAAAGTACAACACGATCTTTCCTACAACATTACTTAGTTTTATTAAAAATTATAACATTGATAATCATTGTACAAGTATAGATAATTTACCCTTCCTGTGTATTAAATATTAAGTGTTGTAGCATAACATTGTAAATAATATTAATGTAAATAGTGTAAATGTATATGTAAGTGAAACTCTTCGCGAAGAATGCATATCCTTTAGAGCAACGACTCCTTTTGATGCTACAGGTGTAATTCAATTTCGTCTGTACTACACCCTATAAAAGTGTAGTAAGTATCAAAGTGAGTAACAATTTTTGATTGGCAATGGAGAGCACATACTAATTCAATTAAATTTTAGGTCCAAGAAGAAACCGCTGCTCAACCAAGGAACCAGGTTGAGACACCTTGGTCAGTTTGAATGATATGACCAAGAAGAGCATCAACTTTTGTACCCCAAGGCCGCCACGATGGTGCCCGGGTTGCTTTCTTCATGAAGAACTCATTTTTCATTCGGATTTCGTAAATTATTCGCAAATGGAGCACTTTCTCCTTTCAACTAAACCGCAACCACTCTATATAGTGAAATACTGCATACGAATACATTGCCTGTTTATTCTACACGTTTTATAATATTTTATTTCAATTATTAGACTGCAGATTTTAGGTGTTTGATCGTCGTTTTACTTTGATAAGACATTTTTTGTCAACTGTGTTAATTTGATACAATATACTTTTAATAAAATAAATAGAAATAATGTACGCATAAACATCCGCAATCTATTAATTACACATCATATATATAAATTATTATTGTATAATCCAAACTATCCATTGCATAATTGCAGAATAAGAGTTCTTCGTTGTAGTTAAGTATATTTTGTTGTCGAATCTAACTTTGCTAATATTTGAAACGTGTAGACAATCTTTTCAATATTAATTACTTCTCTATTTTATCGATGTTCTAACCTTACGAAATAGTGTCGAAATGATTGAAAAGCAATTGCAAGACGGTGTAACGTATCTATGAAACGCGAAACAGGTTCGTTTCAATTCGAGCACGGACCTCTGGTCTTTCAATAGAAATTCGTGTATGACTTTGCGTAACGAGAAAATATTAATTATAGTTATATGTTACTATTTAGTCATTGTGTTGTACAAAATGGTTCGACAGAATTTTCCTCGGTTAAGTACAAAATCAAAGAATTGTGCTTATCGAAATACTGTAACTAATCTTGCTAGCTTTACACCACCTTGAGTAGCTCTAAGGTATATAAATTAACTTAAGATTTAATTTAATTGCCATTCACCGATGAACGTCGACAGAAGGAATCGTTATTTTTAAATTGCGTCGTGTGCGAATTTAAAAATAATTCGATATAGTTGCGTCGGAGTTCGTTAGTTCGATTATAGAAACCGATTTTCGATGAACGAGGCATGCTTTACTTTACGCGAATGATTCATTCATGGTAATTACTGACGCGCAAGCCGCTCTCGTTCATAAGTAAAATTGAAACGAGAGAGAGACTATACGTTCTCGTAGTGACCATGAATTTATTAAATTTATGCGATGTTGTGCCTTAGAAAGAAGAAAGATCAGGTGATAATTCAAACTATAATTACTAGACTGCGGATGTTCATGACGATCCGTGTTTCCATACAATTGATTTGCAATAAGCAGACTTAAGTAACGTTTTATTGCACGTATATTAATTAAGTTACCAACAAAGTAAGAAAAGTCTTTGCATCTTCAGCGTCTAGTAATTACGTTTAGAAGCCATAATCTCTTATAGCGATACACTTATATGTATATGCAGAGTTAAATTCTTATCTTGATAGAAATTTGAATTCTTTCAGACCCGCCGCTAAGTATTTTCAAATCTCTTAACAATTAAGTTAAGCATTGAAGAAAATGGTTAGAATTGACCATTGAAAGAGGTTAACGATTGCTTTCCAATTTAGGTGCGAAAAGATTTCAAGAGACGAATCTCGGCATTATTATAAATAACTAAAAAAAATTGGTATGTCAGTCGCTGTGTGATTACGTTTTAAACGTAACCTATACATAGAATGGATTTTTTGTCGTGCATAATTTGAATGCTGTTCGTGGCTGTAAAGAAGGCGACCAGTTTATAAAGATTCGTCGACATCGTTTCGATCAATAGCAAAATTAATCTAATAATCAATCAAACCCGCATTCCTTCCAGTTGCTATCTTTACAACTACGAAGAGTATATAGAATTCATAGAATATAGGTTTCCATCGTCGTATTTTTCTCTCCGTCATCTCGCGACGCACCAATCGCGAGACAGCAGCGAATTCGTCAGCCAATCAGGGCAAAGGCAAAACAGTTTCGATCGCCTCCGCGAGTGTACATAGCTGGTTTCGCCGAGTTGCGCAAAGTTACAACTGGTTACAACTCAAAACGTAATCAAGGTAAAACCACCAATTGTTCAAATTTTCCTCGCTAAAACTGCGTTAAAACTATCAATAGTAACACTAGGGACGGAATTATACCAACATATATCAGAAACTATCATCTTCTGTGATAATAATCCATCTTGGAAGTCTCGCACTCGTGGCTCGAGGCGCCGGTGCCTAAAAACCGTCAGCCTCTTTCGATTTTCCCCGAACAATTATTAATTCGATCAATATCTTAACCCTCGTACGCTCCTGCTGTAAAGTTAGTCATTTTTCTACTACTCTATTGTAATTTTATGTATCCGTTCACAGTATAAGAGTGCGAAGACTGCGTATGCAAGGAACAGAAGCTACATAGAAATATTTTTCCTATTTGAATCGTCTTGGACAGTTGAAAATATCCATACGCCTAAATTCGATTTCTTTACTATTTTGAATCACATATATAGTCATTTCTGTTATAAATTAACAAAGAATCATTTTGTGCATTGTCAAAGATCGTACGAGGGATAATTGAAATGCTGTGTTGGGCTGCTCTGTTGGGAACAGAGGATTCGATAAATTATTTCAGACATGAATTCGCGGTCGAATTTGAAGCGACGGTGGCGCACGCGGGAAATTCGAACGTACGAAGCTTCGAAGATCGTCCCATTCAAATACTGTGTACATGTAAAGTAGAAAGAGAAACACGGGGCCGGGTGTACTTGTTTCTTTTCGCACGAAAGACGACGTATGACGTATGTACACGCGAGTCCGTGCATTGTTTGCCCCAAATCGCCGCTGTGATAGGAGTCTGCTGGTGAAGCTTGTTGGAGGGGGCGCCATCTTTCTCGGGAACGGGCTCGGGAGAAACGGAAGCGGAAAGCGGTTCGCGGAGGATCCTGGGAGGAAAATGAGAATCAGTGGGCACGTGTGTGGTCGACGGCGACAAAACGACTGGGGGCTGGTGAAGATGTCGCGTGAATCAGGTAAATGCGCATGCTCGTTTTCAAGCGTTCGAAAGCGCGCGGGTTTTAACTAACGTAATCCGCCGAGTCCATGTCGTACGGCTCGCCCTCGATGTCATCCGCCGTCGTGTTCTGACGACAGTGGTAAACGTACGCGCTCATCGACACGTTCTCGCCGGTACGTACACATTTGTAAGTCTCGTCGGCGCATCGGCACCTGTAAAATAACAGAAACAATTCTTTTTTAACGGACCTCGGCTGGCATTCGACTTTCAGCGATTTTTCTGCGCAACAGTGGAGCGCAGTTCCCTCGCCACTTCCGGTCGAAGAACGTATTGGAATTGGACGCAGGTAATTTGTATTTCCTTTCAACTTGCTTTGGTATGTATACTTGGCAGGGAAGAAATTAGTAGGAAGATAAAAATATTGATTGTTGTACAGACTGCGGATCTCTATACAAAATAAAAATGGAGTGCATCGATTACAAGAAATAGAAAACTAAATATTGGGTTGGCAATTGGCATAAAGGTAATTTCGGTATTTTAAGGTGAAATAGAGCCCAATCTTTTTATTCACGCAATGAACTATATTGAATAAGATATTTCCCCTTTTGTTCGATGATCTTTTGCCAAAAAGAATATGTGTGCGTGTGAATAAGAAAATATTTTATTATAAGTTTAATTTATTATAAGTTTTATTTCTGTTATGAATGTTATTTCTTCCCGTAATGATTTTTTAATAGAGAAGAAAATATATATTGACATCTTCAATTATTAAAATTTTTCAACAATTTTGAATTTCATGTACAATTTTGCTAGAAATGAATAAAGAGCTGCAGTCTAATTATATATGTTGATTGTTACAACGGGCACCGGTGAACGTCTCACCGGTTTAGCACGATGAACGACGGTGGTGCGTTGAAGCGGCAAAAAATTAATGAACGGATTTGAATGGAAATTAGCGAAGGAGATTAAATATCCATCGTAAACTCGCCGCCAAACGATAAAACATTCGTTGCCTCTTTTTTACTTGGCGGGGTTATTGCGTACAGGCCAGTTCATTCATAAAGATCGAGCTTTATCGGCCTGTTTTTTCCTATTCACGATAAGTAATGCACATGAAACGGGAATCGTAAATACTTTACACTTTTCGGAGAGTCATCGAGAAAACGTCTTAATAAAATTCGTTCGGAATCGATATGGATTTTGTTATATTCAACAAATTTTCTGTGCTCGTTGCTTATACTTATTCCAGAAAAATTGAAATCATTGTGATCGGACGCGATTTGCCGACGACTTTGCTTTTTGTGAATCAAATCTGCTCATTTAGCTTCTATCCACTTTAATAAAATGCTTGATCTCTCCTCATGATCACCGTGCACTTGTTGTGATAGCTTTTATGAAAGTTAGAATTCTGGTCCGCTCAGGCCGGCTCAATTTTAGATGGTCCAGTTTTTGCAATTTTTTTACTTGTTTTACTTGTTTTCCACGGTAGGAAAAATTGTTTCGCATCTTGTAATAGTTTCGTTATTATGTTCGAAATTGTTACTTACGTGTTTGGCATGAATTTCGACGAAAGTTGACGAGTACCAGGATGGTAAGTGTGCCATCCGCACGGCGTGTCATAGCAATTCCTCTGCGGTCTGTCGTCGATTTGGCTCATAGTGGCTCTCTGAGTCCTCAGCCTGTCAGGATTCATGTCGTGAACAATGCGCCGTAGCTGTTCCCCGAACTCCTGCAAACAATCACGTCGAAACTGAGTTTTCTTTCATTTGTACTGGTAACTTTTATTTTATTTCCCACGTGTTTAATTCGTGACCACGACTTAGTACAATCATCAGTGTTGCTCCCCAGGTAGTATAATTAAGATGGCAATTACACATCACCATGTTGATAAAAAATAAATTAAATTTTGTTAAGAGGCTATCAAATTCAGAGCACACGATCTCCTTATATTCGTTCGATTATTTGTTTATTATGATTTGATATACAATGGGTGTACAAAGTATTTGTACACCTTGTAAAAAAGTTTTTGCAATTGTACCAAACGACCTGATTTTTTATAATCGATTAGAAACATTGGTTTACGAAATGATATGCAAAAAAGATTTTCAAAAAATTATAATTTACAAGGTTACATGCAAGAATAAAAAAGGCATTTTTCAAAACTTTTTATTTGGATCCTGAAAGGAAATTTAAAATATATGTTTTGTAGATCTATGTTAGCTATACACGAAATTGATTATAAAAGATTTCGTTTGGTACAATTATAAAAAAGTTATTAGTTTTCAAAAGGTGTACGAATACTTTGTTCATCCACTGTATGCTGTCTGTTATTATGCAGCTGAAGTTAGTATTGGAAAGGGGTGATGTACAAATACGTCTTTCATCGTAGACGCTCGCGTTACAAGAATCTAATCGGAATCGCGTGTCTCGATGAAAGTGAAATGACTTCGTCGGTAAGGATAATATTTCGTCGTACAAGCACAATCGTGACTTCAACCAGTAAGCACTTTTTTTTTTGTCATTCAATCATCAACGGGGGTAGGGGGCTGCTAACTGAAATTATCTTTAGGCGTTGCCTAGCGGACTTTCACTCGAATCGACGGAAGTCCGCTCGATATTCAGAATTCGATTGTTTCGTAATTCGTGGAATGTTTTTCTTTCAGGCCCGAGTGGAAGATACTGTGTTTGTTTGGAATAGTGGAGCACGAACGTGCGTAACAGATAACCAATAAGCTTATGGCGAAATTTGAGCGATAATCTTTCACGCGCTAAATGCTCAATCTTTTCGACGCAGTAAGGGTCAGTGCTATTTGCGTTTGGAAAATTTTAGCCTGCTTAAACATCTCTCAGTAAATAATACACTGATTCTTCTGAGTCGGCGAGATAGGAAACAACAGATTTTATCGTACATAGGAACACAACAGGTCCTTTTTCAAAAATGATGTTTATTAAGTAAGGTCCGGCTAGCTGAATTGATGTTTTAAAAATAAAAATTGCAGAACATGTAGCTTGATGCTTCGATTGCATCATTCCAGATAGGAGTATAGTAATTTTACAGGAATGTGGAAAATGTGGAAAAATATAAATGTTTTTGAATAATGGAATAAATAATAAATTTGAATAATGTTTCAATTGAATCGACCCCGCAACAGAGCTGCAAAAATTGTTTCAGCAGAATAAGAAAGTTGCGGCAAGCCGAGTGATAAAACCCTTCATAGTTCTGCCAAATTGCCGTAATTTTGTATCTTTTAAACATAATGTGGCTGCTAGCTTAGAATTAACAAGTACTTACATGAATAGTACATGTTAGAAAATGAATAATACAAGCGAAATGACGAAACGCTTATTTTATTCGAAATGACGAATAAAACAAGCAACTGTTTCTATGCAATCTTTCGCTTATTATCAACAATTTCTGTTGACAATTTCATCACGTACGAACATGTTCGTACATGTACAAAGTATCGATCAGAATCCACGAAAGATATAGATTACAAATGCATGTACAGTTGGAAGAATGTGAGTGCGTGATAAATTGTAATATTTCTGCAACTTGATTTGTTTCTGCAGTCATCACTTGCTATATCAAATCTGTACTTTCGTGTTCTAAAAAATTCCATAAAGATTTTACGTGTAGCGCGACTAATAATTTCACATTTCAGCTTCTTCATTCTGCAGTTATAAACTTGCTGGTTTCTCAAATCCCTAAAAAACAGAGTGTTCTCGCGATCCCATAAATACTTATAGAAATCAGTAGAACGGGACAATAATTCAGTAGAATAAGGAAGCTCCCACAGACCGATATCCCAGGCAAGCCCCATCAATTGCGATCTCAGCTAAGCAGAAGAATAAGAAAGACGGCAAGAAAGAACTACAGGGACTCGCAGAAATAAAACTATTCGTTCATCTTTTACATTCGGATCGCATGCAACTGAAACTATTATTTATTGTCTCATGTATAAGTGATAAATTTAGACGCTTTTGTGATTGTCACTCTTGAACGTAGCTTTGCGTTCTGGGTACTTTTGGACTGAGAAACGATCAACAAACGCGAGTGATGCCGAAGTGAATCTTCAGTGAGCAAAATCTAGCGAAAGCTCCGTAAAAGAATGGAAGTTTTGGTCAGCATGTCTACGTAAATGATAATAACCAGCGATCTCTTGTTTCAGTAAATGATTAAATCCGCAACATACCACCCCCAAACCGATCGATTACCATAAACATCGCTTACCTCCGATCGCACCGCAGCGCCGTGCGCGAAGGTCGTCAGGCACAGGACCGCCACTACCGTCACCACCAACTTGAACAATACCGATCTCATTCTGCCGCTGGGATGTCCTCGGGAACCGGGATTCTCTGGCAACAGTCTGTGTCGCTAGGACGACAGAAAGGTGTAAGGACCGTCGACGTTTCCTCGAGAGTTTCTTGCTCCCTTCTCGCCTCTTTCCTCTTCTTCCTCTTTTCTTGTTATTTTCGAGCCAAAGACGCGACGCGGACCTCCGCGAGACGATCTCTTCGAGTCTTCGATCTCTCTTCCGATTTCACGGGATCGACGCTCGTTTCCAGGCGGATCGAAGAGAGCGATCTCGATCGTCTCGATCACAGAACCGTCCCTTCTTTCTCTTTATTCCTCCTGTTCTTCCGGCGGACTCGCGAGAGGACTGTAGCTGGCCGGTTTTCTTTTATTTTGTTAACGATTTATTTGACGAATTGTCGACGATTAACGAGTGTTCGATTCTCCACGCGTGCTCCAATCGACTTGGCGGGCTCGTGTAACACGGATTCGGAGTTTAGGCGGGCTTCTTCCGACTTTATACATAGACGACGACTCGTATAGAGAATGAGAGGAGGACCGAGCGGCCCGCAGTTTATATAGGCTGTGCTTCTAGTGGCGGGAGAGTGTTTAAGAACGAAGAGGAGGGAGAAGAGGTGCGAGAGGGGAGGGAATATTAAGCATTAACCCTTTCCGGAGGAGAAGCTTCTTCCTTTCGCTTTTTTTGTTATTCTTGCACAGATTAGTTTCTAGGCGGCGGTCCTTCTTCACTGTTCGACCGCCGTTTTGCACGTTTTTAGTTTTTTGCCGTTTCGGGGAACTTGCGACGGTCGAATCGTTTGACAAAGTTCTTGCGGTTGTTGGACCAACTTTTTCTGGTTTCTTGAGTCCGCGCGCTGGTTGGAGATGATTTTGTTAATCTTTTTATCGCTGTGCGAGAGCTTCTCTGGCTGTTAGAAAGTTTGTTTCATTTTTAACTACTTTCGAAAATTCTGGCATAGCTTTGCAAAGTTAAACTGGCGTTGCTCTCGTCGAATTCGAATCGTACATCACCGCTCACAGTTTTTTTGCAGTGGTTGCATAAGATTATTAGTTAGTAAACATTGTAAGAGTTGCTAGAAGCACTCGATTTTAATCAATGTTTTGTGTCAGCGTAAATATTCTATGCAAAATCGAGCAAAACGTTTATACAGGGGTTCAAGTTCAATTATCGTATCAAGTTACATTTTATCTATCGTTGTTTGCATTGGTGCCAGTTGTAAAAAATACCGTGTTATGTTTGCATACTCTCACGCACTATGTAAGTGGTTTATTGAAGCCGGGAAATATTAAGAAACAGTTGCATTAGTCACTTTGTTATTACTAGACTGCGGATCTTCATGCAAAATAAAAAATGTTTGCATTGATTGCAAGACACAGGAGCCATATAAAAATTGTATTCTTCTTTTAATTATCCTATTAAGCTGAAACTAATACGTTGATGTCCTTAAATATTTTTCACATGTCCACTGTTTTCAATTGTACGTGTCCATTTTTGGCATAAATGCATAAAATCCGCAGTCTAGTTATTACAAATAGGTGGTGGCGTTGTCAGCAGTACGCTGCATAAGCGGTTCAAAGAGTTCGTTACGCTGTAGTTGTAATGTTTACAGTACGATAAAGATATTTCTAGGATTTATTTTATTCGTCTTATCGATATCATTATACGGAACTAATTATTCCATGAAAAGTGTATAGTTGCACCGCTAGCGAGTGACAATGCAATTATAGCGAGCAACCGACACGATTCCGCGTCCGTTAAAATGGCTATCACTAGGTGAATGGTTATGCGTTCTGTAACGCTCGTCTCGCTCTATCAAAGACTATAGAGGCAGTCTTGGTGCATGACAAGCCGTAGTTCCGCAAGTAACGTGCATCATCAATGGACCACAATCATCTTATGCCAGCAGTTTTCATACTGACCTACCCAGATGCATGAAAACGGACTCCGGGCAGAACTCGCTAAGTCAGGTCCAAACCGGGTTACAATCGCCGGATAAATGTAATCAGACTAGCAATTACCAGATGGACCAAGTTTTAGCTAGAGCAACTTGTCCCTTAAACTGTGGTCGAATCTGATTCGCAATCTCTGTTTCATTAAATAAATTACAGAACAGGGCGCAATACTTCTATTTACATCGTAAGCTAGAGTTTTGCGATAGAGTAACACAAGTCATTGTTGGTCACGCAAACATTCCCCACGGGGATGTAAAAGCTGAGACTCATTCTATCAAAATAAATGAATTCCAGTGGTCGTAGTCGATCCAAATATGCCCGTCTTATCGGAAGATAAGCTTTGGCTCGTGCAAAGTCCATTCGAGCCTTCGTTTAATGTCAGCAACCTGCTGTATTCGTTCTTCAGAATTAAAAACAAATCTGAACCCCATTGTTCTAACAGATCCTATAGTTTCAGTGTCAAGGAACAAAGCGGTGCTCTAGTCTGCCACCCGTGTACAAAGTATTCGTGCACCTTTTAAAAACGAATACATTTTTCAAAATTGGACTCGGCAGCTTGAGTTTTTTTGAGACGTTAGAAGGGTTGGTTTACTAGCTAATGTGTAATAATTTTTTTAAAAATTGTTATTGCTCGCAATTACGAAGGAAACAGTAAAGACAAAAACAATTAAAAAAAAATTATTTACACATTAGTTAGTAAACTAATCCTTCTAACGTCTGAAAAGAAACTCAAGCTGTTGGGTACAATTTTGAAAAAGTAATTCGTTTTTTTAATGTGTACGAATACTTTGTACACCGACTGTACAATAAAATTGAGTGGATGAAATTCAAAATTGTTGAAACATTTGAAAAATTGATGTCAATATATAATTTCTCCTCTATCTACACTAGAACTACCGGATGAGTCAAAATAAAATGACCTGCTCCCGATTTCTTCCATTAGAAACATTAAAATTAGAAATATGTTCTTCTGAGAAATGTTTTTAGTCAACTTCTGTATTGGAGTACGTATTTAAACAAAACTGGTACAGATTCTAAACAAACGCAATTTCGTCATTATTAGACTGCGGATCTTTATGCAAAATAAAAAATGTTCGCATTGATTGCAGGACACAGGAGCCAAATAAAAATTGTATTCTTCTTTTAATTATCCTACTATATATAAGCTGAACCTAATACACTGATGTCCTTAAATATTTTCAACACATCCACTGCTTTAAATTGTACGTGCCCATTTTTGTCATAAATGCATAAAATCCGCTGTCTAGTCATTACCATAAGGCAGTGTATGCCAATTGCGTTTAGTGGTCGGTAGTTCTAGTGTTAAAGTAATTAAGGGAAGAAATAACATTCAATTTGGTTTCTATTTCTTGCAATCGATGGAGACAATTTTTATTTCGCATATAGATCCGCAGTCTATTAACTGCCATTAACCCGAAGCATCCCCTAATCGGCCCAAGGATCCTAAATCTAATCTCCGATCTTCTCCATGCCCCATTCACGGTCGCGTCGGCCACGAGGAAAATCGTCGTTGACCAATCCTGGGCGGGGTTTTCCCAGAAACCAGTGAGGACCGGCGATCCATTGTTATCTGTACGGCTCATCTGAGTGCTCTAGTCCCTCGACTAGACCGTATTGATATTCCCCTCGTGTCCAGGCCCGATCGAGGCTCTGGCTTCGAAGTGGAACAATCGATTCCAAGTAAACATCAGCCGGTTGCGGCGATCGAAACCACGAAGATTGGTAGCGTTGTTTACCGCTGCCCTAAGAGCATCGTCGCCCACGGGCATTTGTTAGTTCGACGACAGATAAAACGTACGTGAGTCAGTGATGCTGGGGCTTGTCGGGGGCACGTCACCATCTCGGCCAATGGTAGACGTCGGTCGATGTGACGTCCGATCGCCTCATGCCAGCCCGGGAACATGATCCATCTATCGTCTCTCATTGACTTGCTCCGATCGTCTTCTCCGGATTCCACGCCGCGCGAAACGGGGCAAAAACACACACATTTTTCCTTCTCTCTCCCTCTCTCTCTCTCCCTCTCTCTCTCTCTCTCTCTCTCTCTCTCTCTCTCTCTCACTGGTCTCGCTGATCCCAAGGTGCAGCGATCAGGATCATTAGTCGGGATCCTTTCGCTATTTAAACAAATACGTATATAGACTAACGAGCATAACTGATTCAACACACTTTAAATCAGAATAACTTTTTTGTGAATGGACCAAACGACTTCAATTTCTCTGTAAGGCTAGAAGAATTAGTTTAGTAAATGACGTCTAAAAAATATTAAAAAAAAAAAAAGCTGTAACTTGTGTGTTTAAGGGAAATCAAAATGGTCGTACACCCTCGTGTTTAGTTCTGTAGAAGATTCTTGTTCTGCATACTTCATTTATGTTTACACCTAACGTTCTAATAAATCTCTTCTGAGATTTTCTCAATAAAAAAAAAAAAAAAAGTTAGAGCTACCTTCGAATAACAGAACAGTATAACTTGTTTCGGGAACACTGCGTCGAATTGGCACAAGGGACGGACGAGGGTTAACGATGAGACGACCTAATATTTTTGTTGTTCATGTGCATCATCAAGCCCGTATGCGTTACAAGAACCGATCGTATTAATAACTTAGATGACGTGTTCGCAACAAGACGCATCAGATTGTCCATAGAAATGACGGGGCGCAATTGTTGCTCTTTGTACTTAGTTATGGCTATTTCTTCAGTCTGCCAGACTGCCAGTCAACGTGCGAAACGGCACGTATACCACTCTCCGTATCATCTGGCTTACCTGTCGTCTGTCACGTACCTTCCAGGAAAACCCCTAAAATGAACCCTCTAGATTAGTCCAGCCGACCCGGCACTAACCGACTAATAGACGAAACTTGTAGTTCTTCAGTCTGTGATTGCAAATGGAATCTACCGACACACCCTCTAATTTTCAGGAGAAATAAACGCCATCAGCTACTTCATTTAATTGAATTAACCACATCTACCTATTCGATCATGTAAGACACCTGTTACAGCTTCATTTGTGTCGTTTCTCTCTTTCTCGACAATCTCCACGAATTGTTTTTAGGACTCAGTATGAAGATACGAGCGGAGGGCAAATCGCCCCGCGATAAATTCTTGATACCCGATTCAACCGTTCTCCCTCCTCCGCCCCCCTCTCTCTTTCTCTGAACGATCGCGCGCGCTTGACTCGTCTGTTTTTCTTTTTAGGCAGCTTTCTATGTCAACCGGATTGCATCACCAGCGTGAAACGTAAAACGGGCGAAATTTCGTGCTCGCATATTTTTACGCGAGAAACCGCGCTTCACCGGGATATCGAGTTTCGATTAGGCGGTTCCGCAATATGTACCGTGATATCTCGAAGCCTCGGAGGACACACGGGGGTAAGGTGGCCGACGACGAATTCCTCCGATAAACATTTCCAACGGCCACGCGGCCCGGCGCAGCGGCGCGGCAGCGTTTGTAACCGATAGGGAATACATGAATCACGCTCTGCCAACACGTGGATTTACCCCCTGCTGAAACCTGATTCAGTAGACTGCCGGTGTGTGATCAGTAGACGTTTATGCAGAATCTTGTTGAATTCGAATAGAAAACTGTGCTGCAACAAGCAGTTCTCTAAAGCTAAATATAGCTAAATATAGCTTAAGGGGGTGGAATCGTTTCCAGGATTACAAGGGTCCGGAATGCGCATTCTCATTTTCGTTTTTCAATAGTCGAAAGTGCTAGATGGAAGATCAATCTATCGCGCGATCGCCCTCAAAAGTCCTATTTTTATGTAACGAGCCGTAATTTGTATTATTCGGCAGCGCATTCTGCATTATTATTAGACTGCGGATGTTTATGCAATTTTCAATTTTCGTAGACAAACTATAAGTGGCTCGAAATAAAATCCTATTTTTAATGGGAACAGACTTTGTAGATCCAAAACAAATCAAAATCTCTTACTAAATTCTATGGAATTTTATATCCTGACATTTTTTGAAAGTTTTCATAAGCCATATATGCCATAAATTTATGAAAAAATTGGTTGGGTGGAACATAAAACAGTAAAAGATTTCAAAAATTCAAGAATGTTGTAATGTTTCTTCTAATGTAAACGTATATATAAAAAATATATAAAAAAAATGTTTAAAAACCACGCTTATATTAAAATGTACCAGAAAGGAGAAAATAATTTTTTTCCTGGTTCTCCATAAAATACCGAATTCCGACACTAATTTTATAACAGAAGAAATTTTGAACGAATTGCTTAAAATTTTGGGCAAAAATATTATTAATCATTCAACTGGATTCGATATTTTATGGAAAACCAGGAAAAAAATGATTTTCTCCTTTTTAGCTTATTTTAATATAAGCATGGGTTTTTTTATATATTTTATTTTCTACTTTTATTGTCATCGGAAGCAAGTGTGTATACAACATTTCAGCAAGATTCGATTACAAGATTTGACACATACAACAACAACAACAGCGACCGCGCCCTAGATTGATTTTTTCTAGAAAAACCCCTTTGCATTGTGGAGAAATTAGAAGGCATATCTCGCACTCTTGAAATCTTAGAAACTACCCTTTAAGGGTAGCCCCCGACGTGGATCTTGAGTTTCCCATTGAATCAGATCCTGTCATCGAGCAACCGCCGCCAATGTTGGATCGAATGATCTATAAGATTTCGACGACACCCGGGGGTGCAGAATTCGCCAGCCGCCAGATGACAAAGCGATATTCGAATCCGCGCGAAGAAGCGTTTCGGCGTTTACGGCCCGGTGCTGCGCCGTGGAAAATTTTCAATGTGGAATCCAAAGGACGTAACAATCGCGCCGAATTAGCGAGAAACCCGGTTCGATTCTGTAATATTATCGAGGCAGGCGAAATCGATTACGAATCGAACGAAAGTCATTACGCGGCGAATTAGCGGCCTTGCTCGCGCCTCAATGCCAGGGCGTCTAGTCGCCCTGAAAATGATGAATCTACGAAAGTAACGAGGAAATCAGCATAATTAAACAAAGTCTGATTTCAAATCCTGCGATAAGAGGCAGACTATTAGCACGATTTGTGCATAGCTTCAATAAATCGCTTGGGCTTTCGATCCAGGGTTATCAGTAGACTGCGGATCTTTATGCAAAATAAAACTTCATCAATTACAAGATTCTGGAGTCAAATAAAAATTGGTCACTTCCTCTAATACCGTTAACAGGGTAAAAGTAACATGCAAAATGCATAAAATCCGCAGTCTAGTTATCAGTTTTCTGATGTCTACCGTATCGATTGAAATTACCTCGGTTATTTTTAGTTTTGCCGTTCTTTTTGCTAAATAGCAGAGGGTTGAGCTAGGTTTTTTGTCCATTTTTTTATTTCGGATTCAGCTAATGGGGATTCTGCGATTAGAAGTCAACCTACGTAAACTCAAGAAAAGAGCGCGCTAAGGCCAGACCTCCCCTAGAATATAAATAGGGAAAAGCCGTTTGATTTACATGGTACATTTAGTCGGCGGCAGGCAATCTGCCAACGGAATATTATGCTACTTATTTTCAATGCCGGTGCTTGAGTTACTGATCGGCACCACTGAAAATATAGCGTTTACTATTTCGTTTACCGCCTACGAGAGAATTACGCGCGAAATTCGACGGAGACCGGGGAAGTTGGTGTAGAGGCTGTAATTGTGCTCAGAAAAACGGTAATGCCATCAACAATTTTTCAGGGTTCGTTTCAGGAATCGTTGAAAGTTTCGATCACTAATTCTTCACACCGGACATCGGTAAAATTGCATTATTTTTCGAGCCTTTCGAATTTGTTTTCACAAAGAGCTCTGACGCTCAATTAATGCATAAACTCAAATTTTTTGAAATCGTGACGTGCGACGTTTGTCCTTGCAACCGCAGAAGGTTGGCAACTAAGTTCGCGACCTCCACATTTCTCAAACAAAGTCATTTATATGTGAGCCGTTTATTTTGGAAGTGACCTAAGTCCATTTAAGTTTAAATTGAGATATTTAAGAGTTCGCGTTTCAATGAAATTAAAAATATACGTATAGGATACCAATATATCACACTCCTTGAGTGTATCTAAGAGAGTTAAATTTACAATTCTTACCAAGAATGGACTTAAGTCACTTTCAAAATTAACATCCAGATTTGTCATAAAACCTAGTAGAAAAATAAGCAAGCGGAGAATATTGAAGGAAATGAAGTTTGACCGTCAACAGAAGGGGATCATCTGTGAGAGTGAATGACGAAGGGTCTCCATGCTGAAGATCACGTACTCACACTCGATACTAGGAATTTTACGTCGGCCGGTTATCGTGAGTCCCTAATGACGCTATATCATCCACGAAGATCGGAGACGTTCCCCGAAAAAGAAGAACCGCGATCTGTGCGCGATTAGGGAGAACTCCTCTGCGTTCCGCCGAGTTAGGTCAAGGGAGGAAGCGTTCCAGCGACAGTGGAAACTACCGGTGATGATGCAATCTCTTGCATAGTCATAAATACTTACAATTACTCATTATTATCGTCTTCGTCAGACTGAGTCTGGATTTCTGAATGGAAAGCCTGAGCAACTCGTCAAATGATCTTGAAATGAATTTCGAAATGATCAAATGCAATATAATTGCAGAAGACACCTGCAGCAGGAGACTTTCTGATTTAGGAGATAAGTTACATTCAGAACAACTGAGGAATAGTAAAAAGCGACACGATTGCAGAAAATTCCTAAAACTGGAGAATATCTTAGATCTTTAACACTGCCATGCCGGTCAAATGACCGGTTTTATATTTTCCATTTCATAGTTATTGAAATTATATGAAGTGTCTTACGTAGAAATTGATTCGATAAAATTCTGTATCCAAGCACAGATTGTTGTAAAAATTGCAGAAGATCTAAATGAAGCCTCGTCATTTTTGCAAACTAAAACATGTTAATCGCTTTTACTGCTGGGTAGGTTCGGTGTTAATATTTATTCGGCAGACAAGTCAAGATTAGGGTGAAGATAAAGTTGAAGGGATCGGTAGGCTTGTTTGAGGAAAAAGCATCGGGAAACGGAGATCCTTGTCCAAGTCCTTGGTCCCTTCCAAGAAGTGCATGCGGAAAAATCGTAAAGCATCAAGTATAATCGAGAACGCAGCGCCCACAAATCTCGATCGTCGGACAAGCTTCCTGGAATGGAGAAAATGCATTTTCAGTTTTCTCGGAAGTCGTGTGTGTGTGTCATTTAGCTATTAAGCTAACTAATGTGTAGTCGAGCATAGTCAAGGACCGAAGTTAACAATTTCGCCAGTCGAAACCTTAAAGTAAACTCCTTTCAATCACATAATTCCGAGGAGATCGCACTTCTTTGCGCAGTCAATGAATGTTACATACATTCTATACATACAATAAATAATACAGTCAGGAGTTACATTGTTACCCGGACTGGTCTCGGCTCGAGGACTTAAATCATTCGAGTGGACGCAGTGTCTCGATGACTGCGGCTAACAGAAAACTACCGGGCACAAAACCAAATTTTCCGAGCCGACAGATCGACAGTAAACAGTCATCCGGCGATGACGCACGCGGCTTCCACGAGAAAAGGCAATCGGGGTAGCAGTGGAACTACGCACAAAACGGTGGCCCGATATCTTGTTAGATAACAAGTGATTAATTTCGACACGCGGTCATTAATTAGACGTCGGCAGGCCAGTGCGTGTGCCACGATTCCCTCTCTCCGTCTCTCCTCTCGCTCACTCTTTCTCGAAAAGCAAAAAAAAAAAAGCAAGAACAAGAAAAAAAGAGGGAGAAGAACAGAGAAGAAACGTTGATAAATTGTCGATAAACGGGCACACGAGGATAGCACGAAGTCGAAAAGATCGACAGCGGCCGAACAAAGATTCTCCGACGATGAATCTGCGTGCTATGACATGACCACAGCCCATCCCCCCATGTGTTGGGATTTGAGCAATGGGCTGATGCAAGGGAACGGCTGCGTACGGTCATCGAGCTGAATTCGGCAGCTCGTAATAGTGATGACACTCGCTTGTAACTGACAGTGCACGCGTGTCGAACGTGGATCGATTTTCTGCGGGATCGGTGGAATCGCGAATTTTTACCCGCTGTCTCCGAGGACTCTCAGCGAAATTTATTGCTCGAAGAGGATCCTGTTTAACACGGTGGTGGGTGGATCGTGGCTCGGAATTTTTGTAGCGTGTATATTTGAATATGGTAGTGTGAGATAGGCTACAGATCATACAGAGCCGGAACTGGCCGCATCGGCGCCTGTGGCAACAACCTGGCATGCGCCCCTACCATCTATGTAGTATAATGAGAAAATATATTGAACTCAAATATTTTTCCATATCGTATAATTATTGCAAATGAATGAAACATACGTATAAACGTATAAGCCTTTACGTAGGCCTAATAGTAGGATACTATAAGCCTATAGTAGGATCCTTATAGTTCATCGTTAGGTTTGCATATCAGTAAGCTGTAATTTTATATCTTCCATTTTCGAGATATTGACATCGGTTCAATTGCATGATGTCCTTTCGAATTTATTTTCATGACTGTTTGTTCAATGAATGCATAAACCCTTTTTTGGAATTGTGACGCGCGGCGTTTTTCCGGGCGACCACGAACATATTGCTAATTTTTATGCATGCCTTCTGATTATGCAGGCGTTCGAGCGCCGGATTCGCGGGGCAGCGTCAGCCTACGGTAAATCCCGAATCTCCTCATGTTTCCAGCGAATAGGAGCCATCCGTTTGATCGGTACGAGAGTTGCATGCGCGACCGTTCGTACAAAACAATTTCCAGGATTGCGTAATCGGATCGGTGGCAATCAGCGAATTGGACTAATTATCGTGTGACGAGGGATCTCGTTCGTCGGGTTGGATCTAGGGACCGACGATGCTGCGAGCAGGCTATGAGTTAGTTAGGGTAACGTGTAGCCGGTGGATCGGGTCGGGTCGCCTTTGGCCATCCAATCGTAGCAAAGTGTCGGCTGAACGGCAGACGGCGCGACGCCGTTTATTTGCGTCCGTGATGGGACGTCGGGTCGTCGCACAGGTGCGTCCCACGGTTTTCTTGGCGTTCGCTAGCCACTCTTACTCTAACTCTTGTGCTCGTACCCGGCACGTTCGCCACCCGATGCCATTGTCGTCCTGGCCCGTCCACGTCTGGCGGATCTATTCGCGGTAGATTAGGTGCTGGCAGACCCGACACCGACTGATTCGCTCCGTCTACGCCTACCGTAAGCGACACGTTGTGTAACGCACCGAATGAACCAGACGGCGATTTCTCGAGACGTCGCGTCCCGTCGGGGACACCGGGGCCATTCGAATAGCCGAAACACAGACTGTGTGGCCTCTGCAGCCTGCTAGCCTCCCCGATTCATGATACACGCCGATTGACAAGCTTACGATGTCACGAAACAAAGAGTTTGTAATCATTAGACTGCGGATGTTTATGCACTTTCCAATTTTTCTAGACTTTTAAGAGAGTGGAATGAAATAGAATCCTATTTCTAATGGGAACAGCCTTTGCAGATCCAAAATAAATAAAAATCTAGCGAATTTTATATTCCAGCATCTCTTGTAAATTTTCAGAAGCCATGGGTGCACAAAGATCCGCAGTCCAGTAATCAATAATATCTGTAATTCTAAGTGCAGAGTGGGCAGCATCTTGCTTCCGCAATCATTAATACAATGGCACAGATAGAGAATCGGGCTGTTGGATGAACTGCAGCCTCAACAGAAAATCAATCGTGCACGTTCGAAATTTTATGGCAGCGACTGTTATCATAAATTTATATTACCGCCGAGGCAGTCAGACAGAGGGTTGTCTGCGTCAGTGAACCAGTCTATGGCAACTTGCCTACGAAATTAATTGAATGATCAGGTGTCGTATAACGCCGTTATTGAGTCTTCGCCATCTATCGAACGATCATTTTACGCACCATAAAGCGATAGTAAAACTATGCAGACATCTATGTCAAGCTTCACTGTCTACCATAACCTGGGAACACGTCTTCGGATTTCTGCTAGCTAGACGATGGGAGCCATATCGTCTAGTCGTAACTATATCGTCTGAGGTTCGATAAAATTTTCTCTAATTTTCTCGGAAATCGTTCAAGTTCATTTTATTTGCAGAGAGTTATGCTTCGCCATGAAGTTTACAAAGCAAAAGAATAGCAGTTATATTAATGAACGCACAGATCAATCTTAAATAATGATTCCCTGTCTGTGCATTGCAAGGAGTTTTATTTACTCGTCGCGCAGAGTGGTTGAAATCACCGTTCCACTTGCAAAAACAGTGAAATCATAAAACTGGTCAGCATCATCCCTCTCCGAGACTTACGGCTTCCACACGATAATCATCATCTCAGCAGGATGAATGACAAGCGAAGGTAGACGATGGGTTCGCGTGCTTCTAAAATGAGTGATCGTCCCGCCTTCCAGGTATGGGCCACCGCTATTTCGGCGCTAGCTTCTCTTCCCTCGAGAGAGTGAGAGCTCCTCTTTCTCTCGTCTCGGCTTCCCGCTACTCGTGCCAAAGCAATGGCTGTCATTAAGCCTGACTGATCGACGCCAGTTCCAGCCGGTGGTCAAAGAACGGAGGGGTCGCGCCGCCGGCTACAGTTCGCATCGTAACTATACACAATCCCTTCAAGTTTTAACAATTTCTTTTAATAGACTGCAATCAACAGGTCTCAGACCCCAAGCCTGACCTGAAACGATTTAAAGTTTAGAATTTCGTCGGAACGTTTGCGATTCTGGGTCAAGATGGACCCAAGCCCTACCATTCAACGATGAAAGCAAGGAGTAGAAATCTAGAATTTAATTTTTTTCCAAAATCCTGAGACCACGCGACGTAGACTGTGATCGTCGAAAAGTGGGTTGCAGCTTTCGCTAAATTTAAATATGGAAAATCTTTGACTGAATCGAGCAACCAGCTGAAAAATTCAAGTTTCCTTCCCCAACATCTCTCTCGATATTACACAGAATGTCCGGAAAGTAACGGAACTTTTTAAATAACAAAAAAACAATTAGTTATTTTGCATACACTGGGCACGTTCAAGCATTGCTAGCATAGATTTTTTAATTTCATTTTGCGGAATCGCCTCAATGACCCTCGTCACCGGCTTCCTGTCATGGCCAGTTTGAGTTTTGGGAACAGAAAATAGTCACACGGAGACAAGTCAGGCGAATACAAAGGATGTTGGAGCACACACATTGTGACAGATTTGTTTCTTCGTAAAAAATTCACGGTGGTCCAGTGAGACGGTCCATTATCGTGCAACAAAAACCAACTTCGCGGCGCTCCATATTCGGGCTTCATTCGAACGATTCTCTTCCACAAGAAAAAACGCTCCATAACACCCAGTTAATATTCACCATTGACTGTGGAACGAATTCCCGATCATTTCACGCACTTTTTCCACCAACTCATCGCGACTTTTCTTTTTTACCCGGTCTGGATTTGGATCGTCTGCCAAAGTACCACGACCGTCCTGGAATCGCTTATACCATTCGAATACACGTGTACGGTATATGCAATCATCAGCATAAACTTTTCTCATCAATTCAAATGTTTCTGTAAAAGTTTTACCGAGCTTGAAACAAAATTTAATATTTGCTCTTTGTTCTGAAACTAAAGGTACTATGACTTTCTGCGCTGTAACTCGACAATCCGTTGATCGATTGCAATGATGTGGTCTTGTTTTATAAAGGAAAGTTACAGCTTTCAGGTTATTGTTTGTTTCAATAGATAGCGTTTGTAGTTTGCTTTAAATTAAAGAAGTTCCGTTACTTTCCGGACATGCTGTGTATATGGCAAGGGGTTGAGTAAAGCGTACAAATCCGTGCAGAACTATTTTAAAAGCGAGGGATAGCTGTTTATTTCGAACGGGATTACTTTAAAGACGTGAGATAGGTGTTTATACCTCGAACAGGATTATTTTAAAAACGCGAGATAAGTGTTTATTTCGATCCCTGATTAAAAGTCGAAGAAGGGGAGACGGTTTACACCGCGTCGCTGGCTATAAGCATCGCCGCTGAATTTACGCATATTTACCTAGTCAAACGAAGACGCCGGCGCCTCCCTTACTCAAGGCGGTGGCCTAACGACGCAATCCGGATTGAACGACGTCGACGCCGACGCCGGCGTCTCCACGGCAAGAGGAGATATCGGCAAGCGTGCCGACACCTTCTCATTCTCACGCATCCGCCAATCCTAAAGCTGTCGACGTGAGTTGTCGCGGCGCCATCGGATCCCTGTTCCCTCGGGCTTTCTTTTTTTATAAACGATTCCGCGACGCTGGAAATAATGCCTGTGCACCGTATCCGCGAGCTTTTTATTCAACGCCGAGCGACCTGGCGCCGCCGGATCCGGTTCTCGCACCACCTTCATAGATCTCGGACGTCGCGCTCCGCAGCCTTCGCTCGACAACCTCGACGAAATTCAATTCTCGAAGAGTACATCAACATCTTAATAATACTGCAGATTTTTTGTACACGGGTTGTCAAACATATTTCCACGCACCTTTGAGAGGGCATACTCGTTTCTAGGATTGCAACGGTGAGGGATGCGTCTCCTCATTTCCCGACAATGCAAGGATGGGCGTTTTCAGTAGTCAAAAGTCCTATTTTTACGTTTACGGGGCGTAATCTGCATTATTCGGCAGCATGTAGTTGTCGCAACTTTGTGAGAATAGCTACATAGCTTTATGCTGCGGAATAATGCGAATGACGCCTCGTAAACGTAAAAATAGGACTTTTCTAGAAAAACCCCATCTTTGCATTATTGGGAGATGAGAAAGTGCGTCCCGCACCCTTGCAATCCTGGAAACGAAAGTCCACCCCTTTAAGAATGGATCAACTTTTTTAAAAGCGAAAATTCAATATTTCTAGCGTGTATGTGTCGCGAAAAGTGTGATCAAAGTCAACGATAGCTACATCGTTGAATAAAATTTTGAATCCGCACGAACTTTATCCGGTGCCTTAATAGTTAAGGATGAAAATATAAAAAAATCTAAATGATCAAGACATTATTGTAACATTACAGAAGCCGGCAACGCGTCGTCGTCCTCGAAGGGTTAAAAGTGGACCCGTGATCAGCGAGAGAGAGAGAGCGAAAGCCTCGGGAGATCTCTGACACCGTTGAAGATCCTCGATCGCCAGCGACGAAATCCCTGGCTTGTTCGCCGATCTCCGATCCGCGTCCTTTGCTGTGTGCCGGCTACGTGTGATTTCTCATCTCGTCCCGTGGATGTTTCGTCTGTCCGTGAAATTTATGCGTATATCGGCGGCCGAGAGGACGGAGTGTGCGTGTCCATCGCGTGGGTTAGGCTAAATCGGTTACGCTGAATCAACAGAGTGTTGGAGAAAGAAAGAGAGAGAGAGAGGCACCGGTGTAGCGTCGCGACGCGCTCACGAGGACTCGTCTAGACGCACAAATCGCCTGGCAACCAGACGACGGACTTTTCATGTTCTATCCATCATTCCATTGAATTATTACCGCTCGTTTCGATGTCCAATGCGAGATGCATCGCGAGTGAACCGTCCACTGCATCTGCATCTCTCGGCTACCACCTGCCAAAAACTTAACCTTTAGAGGGCCCGGACGGCCACTACAAAGGCCAGGGACAAACTTGAAAATTTTTCTTTACACGTTGCTTCCATAATAGAAATTTTCTATAAAGAAAAACATCGCGGAAATTTTTCGTTACATGTTGGTTGTACAATATAACTTTTCATGGAGAAGCTACTTATGGTTTGCTCCTCGCACAACGTAACGAACAATGAAATGATTTATTCACCGAGACGATTTATTTATCGAAAGTCGAAGAAACTGTAAGTAGCAAACCGAGTCATTTATTCCGCGTCATTTTTCTGCAAAAGCGCAGATTACACAGTCCGCGTAAATGGTGGTTGAAGTAAAGTGATCCGAGCGCTACCAATGGTTGTTCCGACGAAGAGGGAGAGGCTCGTGGACTCGCGGATGGTACAAGAACTAAATAATTGGCTGTGAAACGGCGAACGATGAACCAGTCGCTTGGCGGAAGGCCTGAAAAACTATAGTAACCGTAGCCAACGTACAGATTGGCGGTGACCAGCCGACGACCGTGCGCTATCTGGTCATTTCGAATCATGCAATTAGACAGGGTTTGGTGAATCTAGGTTTTGCGTGGACCGTCGCGTGGCTGATGTAATCTGCGGGCTGACTGTCGACGCTCGCGGTTTATTCTGGCCGGGTGCCTCTCTGTCCCTTTCCTGGGTAAATGTAAATTTCAATAATAAAAGAAATGAAATTGATCATACTTGGTCTTGATACGTACTTGCTATAATAACTTTATCTATAATTGCTATATTATTAATTGATCGAAACGGTAGCGCCGAAAGCATCTTCAAATTTGTTAGCGTGGGATGTTGGAGTATGCTCACGGCGCTGGAATGGGACGGTGAAAGGGGAAAAGGAGGAGAGGAAAAATCGACCTGTTCTGGTCGATTCTGGCGGCACTGCACCCTGCGCTATTCTCGGGCCACTGGAAGCAAAAGTGGCCTAATCAGGAAGTTCTTCGCACTCGCTCTCCAGGATTTTCACAATGAACAATATGTACAAACGGATGCTTCGTGCACCCTTCGAGAAATTGCGACATTAATTACATCAGGATGAATCTAGTTCTTCGCTGCTGTGGAATGTGGACGAATTGTCGATGTCAAATTAATTCGTATACTTTTGGAAGGAATCTCCCCTACAATTTTATTGGTGATGGAATAACTTCCAAAAGAGAATCTTCGATAATGAACAACGAAAGACGTTCGTGCTTTACCAGCGTTTTGATCCAGCTTCGTCATAATTTCATCCCCACCGGTCATTGACATTTTCATTCATCTTTCGAAGATTCTGTGGTCAGTTACGTGATCACGTTTGAGGCCGCGTAGTCCAGGCCGGCGCTTTGAAGTTGCAACAGTTACGCTTCCATTACGTTATTCCAATCAATCGTCAATCGCCTGAACGACCGAGGAATTTGTTTATCGCGCGTAGCTGCGCACAATACGCCGAAAACGTCATGCTGACCCAATCAATTGTTCGTCGTTAATGGCCGGCCAATAATATCGTATTATCATTTTATTTTCCTCGTCGGATTGTGCCACGGTTGGACCAAGGACTCATCGCCGACGTTTTCCACGAAACCGATTCTACGACGCACGGATATAGCGTGTACTGCGATGATCGTAGTCATGAATGACTTCGTCGATGCCCGGCCTGGGTGCAGAGTGGTGACCGTTATCGTACTTCGCTGGAGCTGATCTAATTTTACGTATTGGTCTAGGTCAGAAATCGTGCGATTCAGTCCGTAAGTGTTTGACCTATTTGCTTTGCGGCCGAAGCAATATCGCGTTTTCTTCGCTCGCGCGGTGTGTAACGCGTCTTCCTTGAGGTCAGACGATCACGAAGATCAACAGTCGAGGGAATTTCCCGGTCGGAAGATTCATAGGTACGTCCCACATACGGTGCCAAGCTAATTGTGTTAGAATCGAGCCACTACGAATTCAATCAAACACTTTAAGGGGGTAGACTCATTTCCAGAATTGCAAGGGTGTGGGCTGCGCCTTCTCATTTCTCGATAATGAGCCGATAGAGCGCTAGATTTGAAATAATTTGAAGTAATTCGAAATAAAGGAAGCATACAGCTGCGCATGTATAACGTGACCATTTGTTTCTTCCCTCGAAACGGGACATCTATTAATTTTTAGGTAATAGTATGTGTATTCAAGAAAACGCATATTTCTTCATAGTTTCTGTTTATTAATGAAAAAAGCAGGAATGAACACGTGAAAATAAGTAATTTATGTGGTCTTATATTTTTCTGAAGAAGAAACTCTTCAGTGTATGTACTCGCAACCGAGGAGCAAGCGAATTAGCAGTCTTCTACCGACTTACGATGTGTGAGACTTATTGGCTAACCCCGACGCTACCGTCGGATGATTTTTAGATTTTTCGCGTCCTTTTTTGAAATTGTTACTGTGGGTTGCTCTCTTTCTAAAAACGGGACATTTCGGCGTCCCGAAGATGTGCTTGGGGTATGGTCACATTACGCATATAGCTATTTTCATAAAGCTGCGACAGCTACATGCTGTCGAATAATGCAAACTGCGTCTCGTAAACGCAAAAATAGGACTTTTAAGGACTATCGCGGCCTAGATTGATCTCTTATCTAGCGCTTTTGACTACTGAAAAATCTTTGCAATCCTGGAAACGCCAGTCTATCCCCTTAAGAAATTAGACAAGGATATGTGGTCTCATTTATTATTTAGTTATTTGTAGTTTATTTTAATGTTGTCGCATTAACAGCGAGGTCATTAGTGACCACGTGGCTTACAATTGATTATAACTAGACTGCGCATCTTTATGCAAAATGAAAATGTTTTGCATTGATTTTGGGAAGCAGGAATAACATAAAAATTGATTTCATCCCTTATAACGACTTTGTTATATTAAAATCTTTATATTCAAAATTTTATATAAAAAACGTTATATTAAAAAAAGATTTTTATGCAAAATAAAAATTTTCTATCTGAATTGCAACAAACCGGAGTGAAATAGAAAGGCATTTTCTTTTTTAATATGTTTAATAGACTAAAAATAAGACAACAGAACTTTTCTATTCTTCTAATGGTTTTGCTGTTTTAGATTACACCTACTAATTTTTTTATAAATGCATAAAGTCCGCAGTCTAATTATAACATATCTTACATGTAGCTTAATGTTGACCATTGGGATGAGAGACAAGAACACAAATTTACAGCAGTTCATATATGTCGATGAATCTAAAGAAGAGGAGGACGTTGAAGGGGTTGGACAAGGAACTGAAAAATTCGGGGACAGCTGGGAATGTTCGCCGTGTCGTTTTACAATGTATATCGCGCAATAATTTGTTCCAGAAAGCATAACCGCGGTTTCCCACGCTGGTTGCTTCTGATCAAGCAAATCGCGGTCGTAAACGCGCAATAAAGCGATACAGTACGTATCGATAGATGAGTGGAAATTGGAGCGAAACCGCAGAGCAGGTGCGCGATGATCCCATCGATCCTGATCATCGCCTTCCGATATCAATTTTCAGAATCGAGGAAGGAGATGACGTAACATCATCTTCCAGCAACAGTTGTAACTCATCGAACGAGGATTTTAATGTTCGAAGGGCTGTAATTTCCTACGTAGAACGTAAAACTCTTTATTATCACACTATGTATCCGATCTTCCCGATCATCCATCTTCTAGCTTATTTTCTCAAGTATCGTTACCTGCGACTTTTTACCCTTTTTCTGTATAATGATCTCTCGTTTCCTGAGGTTCCCTCTCCGGTTACAGTGCCCGTTCGAGGAACATCCTCGAACTACGCTAGAACTTTGATCCAATCGATTCAAATGTGTTTTTCACCGTGTTTTAAACAGTGAAGAATCTCCTCCTATAACGTCTTCAAATAAACTTGACGCATTAAATTGTTGTTGCCAGTTAACTATTTAATTTTCGTAGTTCCCTCAAGAAATATTTCTTCCATGTATTTTCTTCACTGCGTGGGAAGCGATTAATCAATTTGAATAAATATACGAAGAGCGCTTGAAGTTGGATCATTTTTAGAAGTTAGCACAAATTATAGAAAAGAATGAATTTATGATCACACAACGTTGTTAAACGGTACTTTATGGCGACGCAGAGGTCCCAACGAGGGACCATTTTGTCGGTAGTCGATTACAGAGAGCACAGGATGGACACGCAGTGATAACCGGTGTTCCATGATTTCTCAAGCCAGAAACGACCATGATTTAGTTCGTTCGTAGAAGGCCGATGTGGTCTGTTCATGGTGCAATTTGTTTTTTTAAGATACCGAAGGTAAATATGAATTATAGTGTTCGTGAGGAGCTGCCGGGCCCCTTTTCGGCTTGAAGACGTGTCGTAAATCATGGCTCCCGCAAAAATTTTAGCGCGAGCACAATTGCGATTGGCCATGGGCCACGGATCCCCTCGAATCCTTTTATTTCGCTGCCGGTTTTGGCTTGCTATATAGCTACCCGAAACCAACAATAAAAACCGAAACCGTCCCGCGGCACACTCAAAACGCCGTAAACGAGCGAACTCGGCGACCGGTAGCGTAATCGAATACTCGAAGCTATTGGTTAGTGTAATTCTCGACGAAATTCCTGTCGAAATAATGCTTGAAAGTAAATTACAGTGCCTTGCTTCCATTTCGAAGTATAAAAAGAATTCAATTTCTGGTATTTTTAATTTCATTCTGATTCAGTCCAACCTGATACTTGCGAGTGAATTTTTAAAAATTGTAATTGTCTTTGTAAAAATTCTTTTTATTCTTTTCTTTTTCTAAAATTCTTTTATAGAATGAGAAGGATAGGTAGTCTTCTGTAAACTTTCGTTTTTTAAAGTAATTGATAAACTTGGATAACATTCTTCCAACTGCATTTGTCACGTGTCTGCCTATTACTCGCTGTTTCTACTTGCAATGGACAGTATGGTAATTGAAATCACAGAATGCACGATTAAAATTATTATTTGCCAAAGAGAAGATGAAATAGTGATCTGGAATTCTGGCATTTCATTTCGTCAAAAAACGTACCATGGAAGGGGAAAAATGTATATTTTTAGGACTGAAATTTAAATTGAGGTTTATTCTTGATGATGCACGTTAATGCAACAAAATTTTCGTATTCTTCAACTATAATTAAACTGATTCCTCGGTTATACTTGAATGGTTCGACGATTCTAGTGTTAAATCTCTCCCAGTCGGTTCCCGTGGGGCGAACAACTCAAGGTGGGCGTGAAAATATATATTTATCCACGTGGACAGTCCGCGTTCTCGATATAACGCCAAGTGTGTAAATATTCGTCCACCGAATCGACGAACGGCTGCGTAGAAAATTAGAATGAACCGAGAAGTCGTCGCGTCGTCTGCACGATCGACAGAATTAGTGTCCGCCTGCTTACTCTGCTAATCGCCCCCGTGCATCGGCTTACGAAATTCTAGAAGATCTGTCGTCCACCAAAATACAAATATTTACTATCTAACATTAGACTAGACGGAGAACATCGATAGACTTGAATATAATCTTCTAGAAATCTGAGAGCTCTCTCTCTCTCTTGAATTAACTTGAATACAATGTTTTAGTAAATCAACAAGACCACACTTTTTAACTCTTTGTGCCATAATATCGTGTCAGACTCGTGATGAAAATTTCTAACAGTAGATACTAAATATAAATCCCAACAAAAACATCCATAGCAGTAAAAAGTTGTGAGATGAAACAAAATACGGCCAAGTTTGTTAGCTTAGAAATACCTCTTGCAATACTGAAAAAAGCGTTTGTAGAAATTAGTTTAAAAGAACGCTATTTCATTTTGAAAGAGTTACATGGAGGGCTAAATTATTCAAAATTGGCCGGTACCTAACACCTTTTATAGCCATTGGTTTAAAAAGTAACGGCCAAGTTTGAATAATTTAGCCCTCCATGTAACTCTTTAAAAATTAAATAGTGTTCTTTTAAACTAATTTTTACAAAAGCTTGTTTCAGTATTGAAAGAGGTATTTCTAAACTAACGAACTTGGTTCGCCGTATTTTGTTTGATCTCACAACTGTTTACGGCCATAGGAACTTGGCTCCTGTTTACAGGATGTTTTTGTTGGGATTTCATCAATGTTTGTTGAAATTTCATCAATTATCAAGTAAAATTTCAAACTTTGATAATTATTCCTTTGAGTGTTTGTTATGGTGGACCTATGTACTAAATTTCAAGCTTGTATGTCAATGGGAAGTACCCAAAAGGTTTTGATGATCTGTCAGTCAGTCAGTCAGTGACAAAACCGATCTTTGAGGTCCTATATCTCGGAATCTACTAATATTGGAAGAATAATGTTTCGTCAATATTGAGACATGATAGCATTTAACAAGTGTATGAAATTACATCTCTCCATCTGCCTCCAGTGCCGAGTCTCTAAAAACGGCTAAGTTGTTTCATGTAATGCGAGAACTCTTGGCTAGATATTACTAATTTCCTTCAGACCGACATAAAATTCTATTTTGTTGTTGTCAATAAATAGATTTTGTTCTTTTTCCAAGAGATTATGATCGATAAAGAAGTTCCAATCACGGTAACCGTAGAATAAATCGTAGTGCAAGGGGTTAATGTTACGAAAGGACACACTTTTGAGTCAAGATCTCTGTTTGGATGAAGAAGGTACGTTCCGCAGGAAGTCGAAAAGCAGAAGGACGGAAAAGGGGGAGGCCTCGCGAGCGTATAAATTCGATTCTCGTTAGAAGCGCGTCGCGAAAGCGAATTACCCGAGGAGAAAGGGAAGAAGCGAACAGATTTACAGCATCCAGAGTCCCCGGACGCAACCGTCTTACGAAACTATTTTTAGGCGTTTTTAGGGCCTCTCGTATTTAGGCCAGGTTTCTCAGAAATCGAGGGGACGGACGCGCGACAATGATTATGATGACACGTCCGCGACGATGACCGCCCTCCATCCACCTGTGATTTTGCTCCGACCGAACTCCGCTCATCAAACGTTCATTTATTCATTATTGTTGTATATGCGCATCCTAATAGATCGATATATTATCGTTCGGATTAATTGGATGCAAAGTGCAACTCGTTGCGCAGACAAAACGTGAGATAACATGGCGAACTGTGAGCCACTTGAGACCGCCGCCATTTTGTCATTTACCATGCAGATTGAACCACCGACGACGGGGATCGATTATGTTCCACTTTCGATAATGTGATATTACCACCAGTTTTTCCACGAAGTTCATATTTTTTTCTGCTTTGTATGTTACTGAATTAATTTCGTCGATATTTTCATTAATTAATCTTTGGATATTTCCATTCGTTTCAGACGCGGACGTGCCCCCGTCTAATAAACAGACTGCGCACTTTATGTATTTATTGAGGACGTCGATGGACGAGTTCCCGGCTTCATAGGACAATTAAAAGAAGAATACAATTTTTATTTGATTCCTGTGTCCTGCAATTAACGCAAACATTTTTTATAATATAAATTTTTTTATAGCATAAAGATCCGCAGTCTACTGATAAACAACAGTTTTGGATCTGGAAGGATCATGTTCGAAGAAAACAAGCGGTACGAAAGTCTCGTTTTTAATGAAAGCCTTCTGCCGATGTCCCAGAAGGCGATGCGTGAATTGTGTTCAGTATTTCGGCGAGGACACTCGTCGTCAGCTATGCACGCTTGCGATTCGCATCATCGCTGCCGGCCAGATTCGATCTAGCAATTTTGCGCTTCCCAGCCGTTAACCCAATAGCTATCGATTGATCCTCATTAAAATCATTCGCGGTGATCTCAGCATAGCGAGCATTCCACGTGAGAAGACCATCTGTTTTCAATCTGTTCGATGTCGGCCGAACGTCACGCGGTAATGTAAAACACCCTTGATCCTCTACGCTAATTTATTGGAAAGAAATTAGTCTAGCGAGAGCAACAGGCTCTCCGGGCTTCTCCGTGTGTGTAAACATCTGGATCGGATGGCAGCCTCATTAATTACAATTCGAAGACCGTGTTGACCTCGCCGAGCGGTGATTCGTGCTCTATTCTTCGGCTCTGTAACCCTCTCTTCGTCAACGATCGAGTTCAACTCGTCTCGTTCCAGGTCTAAGAACCATGTTTATTAAATACGAACATTTTTCATTCCTTCGTGCACCGTACAAAATTCATTGAATGTTTATTGGATGAATTAAAATCAACTTGTTCATACGAATTATGACGAGTAGTGAAAGTTCATGCGCGGAAAACACGTGGCATCTTTCGGCGAGGTAATTTTTGCTCGGAAGAGTAATGAATAACACACACAAAAAAAAAAGGAATGGCGCGAAAGGAATAAATGAAAAACACCGCGGTCCAGAAATTTTCAGCGGAGATAAGAGAGTCGAATCAATTATTCGGACATCTCGGGACAGTTCTAAATGATGGAATCGTTTGATTTTTTCGGTTTTCGATGTTTTGTCGATGTCAGAGGCTCAAAGGGCGATGAGAAACGAACCGCCCGCCGGTGTAATTAATTAACTGGGAAATTCACGGTCCGATTCTGGCCGAAAGAGGCCTCGCTTCTAATACAGACGATTCTATCTATGCGCAAGCAACGGCGGCAGGCAGTCTACGACGCCTAGGAGAGGCTCCTATTTCGAACGATCGTCGTGCCTCGTGGTTGCGTATGCCATTCCGCGCGCAGCTGCGCTAATTTTACTGACAGACACGAACGAGCGGCGAGTTGCTCGTTAATTATTCGATTACTGCCCTCCCCCGTGATCCGCGGCTCTGGAGGGTGGTGCCAAAAATATGTATACGGGGCCACTCCTCTCCTCTCTTCTCCTCTCCTCTCCTCTTCACTTCTTGCTTCGAATGCTCAACGGAAATTAAAGGGAGAGAGAGACATTTCGCTTCGACTGTCTACCGAGAAACTGCCGCACGAATCTACCCTTATCCGGCTTTCGCAGTGTTTTATAACACCGACTTCCTGTGAAGTGAACTTTTCAGAAGGATCAGAACAGGCATATCATTCTTTCTTCGATCATTCGGAGTAGTTAAAAATATTAGGTTGGAGGTGAAGTTCTGTCGTATTTTAAACAAGCAGGTAATTTTGCTTGTACAGAAACAGGAATTGACAGATTATCTGAGAGATGGCAACAAGTTGTTACAAATACTAGAAATAATATCATTCAATAATATTAAACATATATTTTTATAAATCGATTCAAACGTGCCGTACCTTTTCTTTTACAGTTACAGTGATTAGAACGTCTTTATGCAAAAAATGTTGTAGAAGGGGAAAGGAAATGTATATTTTTTGTACGGCTACATTTATTTTAATGCTTAAATATTGATTACTATAGACTGCAGATTAAGAAAATAAAATAAAAATTTCTTACCTGAATTGCAACAAACTGGAGCGAAATAGAAATTTATTTTCTTCCCTATTATATGTAGTAAGTTGAAAATAATATAATAGTATGTTTAAATTTTTCAAATATTTCTGCTATTTTAAATTACACCTACTCATTTTTGTCATAAATGTATAAAATCCGCAGTCTATTATTAATTACAAACGAATCAAATTTTATTTCATCTAAAATGAAACGCGTAACATTCACATTTGTTAGACTTTTTGTTAAAAACCTTCATCACGTGTCTGGCTCATCAAAGTACGGCAAGTGGTTAAAGTACGACAGAACTATCCCTCCAACATAACAGTACGTGGATCTTTTCGAATTGATTGAATTTTTAACAATTAAATGCAACGTATGAAAGAAAACGAAATGTAGTAAAAATTTCGCTGTGCCTGACCTACCCACAAGAGTTCCCCGCGAAAATGCATCCATACACTTGAAATCACCTTTCACTGGTGCACACTCGTGAAAATGATCCGCGTGCGAAGCAAAAGAGATCAGCGTTCGGCGAAAATAATCTAGCATGTGAAAGATTTAAAGAAACTGCAATCGTGCAGGATGGCGAGCAAGATAAACAAGGAAATCGCATTATCGAAACGGAGACGCTGCGTCTGACGTAGACCGGCCGGCACCGGCGGCGTAAGAATTTCTTTGAACGCGTCCGAGTTCGAGGAAATAATATTTGCAACGCAAACAAGATCAGCAATTGGATTAAACTAAATTAGTCGGGTTCAAAGGACGAAAGGAATATTTTGCTACTGTGTGTCTGTGTTCGGGTGCGTACGTCGAATAGTAAACAGGGGGGGGGGGATCGGAGTGTGGGAAACTAATGTTTGCACGTGACGGATCAATGAGTGTCAGGAAGATCGACGCGTGCAACAGGCGTCCCGGTGCAAAAAGATCGACGTTAGCCGCTGACAAACAACAGCTTTTATCGGAATGGCAGGTCCGGCCAATGGTAATGCGGTTTTCTTATCAGCTGTGGCACGGATCGAGCCAATCCAGGATCGACGATCGACGATCAACGAGCTTTTCCACTGCTGACGCGCCAATGATCGAACCGCGATGGCTGACCGAGAGCTTTCCTTTCGCTGGACCGCGAAAAAGTTCCCCGACTCGACAGAAAATCATCGTGTACTCCGAGAATGATTGCGCTGACACGTACAACACCGTTGGCAAATTTCGAGCAGTTTTTCCTAGGATTTTTCTTATTTTTATGGAACACTGGAGGATTATAATTAGTAGACTGCTGATTTTATGCATTTATGACAAAAATCGGTGGATGTAATTTAAAACAGTAAAAACATTAAGGTATATTATTTTCGATTTATTAAAATTGTTGAAAATAGAAAGAAAGTTTTATACGGCTTCTGTGTCTTGCAATCGATGAAGACAATTTTTATTTTGCATAAAGATCCGCAGTCTAATACTTAGTATCAAACGTCGTTTCTTTTCTGTATACTTTCCATAATTTGTTTCGTTGACGCTACTATTTGTTTTTATATTTTAGTGTGTTTTAGAACCTTGAATGGCAGTGCAATTAATACAACCAAAGCATAATATTAATTGAAATTAATTATTATGAAAAGATAAAATATTGTAGGATTTCATTCTCTTAAAAAACCTTAAGTGTTCGGTGCAAGGGGAGCTTCTCCTAATTATTGGTGGAATATTAGTAAAGCTTCCAGAAAAGCATTCTATTGTGCTAGTGCGGATGTTTATGATTGTGTCGACGTAAAAAATCTGTTTCTCGCGTCATCCATGTATCTGGCAGCTTCGGTCGTAAACAAATGCTAGTGAGACAACGAGTAACACTCTCGTAGAAAGATAGAAAAATCTGTGATAAATCAGTCCGGATAGTCCCTGTGCGTACGTGTATGTATGTAAGTAAACTGATAACTGCTGCGATAGGGTATTGACCCGTTTGAATTAATTTACGCAACCGAGCAAGAGTAACGCGTAAATTGTGCGTATGCATATGCGTTCCCTCAGATAATTTATCGATCTACGGTTCATGAATTGCGCCGTATTTCCATCGTTCTCACGACAAATAATTCGTTGCGCAAGTCCCTTGTCGATCCGACGGATCGATGTCCTCTATCTTCGACCAGTGAACCAGGCGATTTCAGATTGTCCTATCAGTGTTCCCCTAACATAAAAAAATAGTAGCTTCCAAATGAGTAACAAGAATTTTAAATACCGTTACGTTGGGAATTTTTATTTTAATTATTGGTACACTGTTACTGCAATTAAAATGCAGAATTTTGTGTACCAAATTTATTTTATTAGAGAATGTTTAATTTGATAATTAAATTTTGAAAGTAGACTTACATTGAGTTACATTTAGTCTCATTAAATACTGTTTACAATTTTCCTGATATTTTGCTTTCGAGCATCAATGTAAATTTTAGTGAAACAATAGCAGATATTATTTAGAATTGGTTTAGACTGGGACAGCATCAATGCAGTTTAGTAAAATGATGGATAAATGAACAGAATACGGTTCGCTTGCATAATTCTTGCTTTATGAAGTCTGTTTACAGTATTGTACATTATTCGTTCACATTTTCAATGTAATGGATCGTAACAGTGAAACAATAGCACTCGCCCAACTGGTGTATATGCAAATGAGGAATATCGTAACAATGTTTCATAAGTAGACAGTACCGTTGATCGGGATCAATTGAATTTCGTAGAAAATAATGCTCATCGGAAAATCATCGAATAGAAGAGATTTTACAAGAGCGAACTATATTCGTGGAAGACGCTTCTCGCTCGAGTCGAAAAGCTTTGCTTAGTGTATTATATCTCCTGGTTCGTATTTTTTTCCAGGTCCGTTTTGCGTAAAAAACATGTAGAAAAATAAGGACTAAATATAAGTACAAATATAAAGCATCGATTCTTTAAAAATTCGCCTTTCAACTGGAGAAAAATGATCTGTAACAGTCCAGAGATTATTACCAAACACCATGATTCTTCTAGAGTTATTGCATAATTACGAATCTCTATGAACAAAATAACATATACTACGAAATATTGTATTAAAACTGAAAAACAGTTTGTCGCAATCTGTGCGACAACGAGTATCTGATATTTATTGTGTAGTCGCGTTGTGATCTCGTTCACGAAAGAAACGGATTTTTATCAAATCGAATACCAGATTCGATAAGAATACGGCGATATATCGAACAATAAAAAATATATTCAATCATATGTAGAAGTGCCAATGATTCGATTTTGTACGCAGTGTCGCAACTATTGATAAAGCCTCTACTTAACTATCTAGTTTTTTTTCGTCGATTTCGAACTTTTCCTTTCGCTATGCATCAAAAGTCATGCATTACATTACGACTTTTAGCAATACTGTTAAAACAATGTATAATATTACAGTGGAAGTAAATGATACATAACTTATTCGTTGTCATGAAAAACAATATAGCGATGTGCATATCACAAAACTGGGAATCATCGTCCAAAATTCATGTTTAATTTCATTATAATTCACTCATTGATTCATTGCCCTCAAAAATAAAATATGTTTCATGTAACGATCACAATGAAACGAGTCAACGTTTGTTCGCAAAAGTTCTGTCTCGTAATTTGCACACCGTTACACATCTACGTAATAAATCAAAATTTTGATCGATTAAAAACTCGCGAATAGAAAGATTCTTATACACTCCATTAAATTATGCGTCCTTGCGGACCCGGAACGGTCCACGGAAATAAAGTATTTGCTCAAGTATACAACATCGAATAGTAATCAGATCTCTAAGTTTGTATGTACAAACGTTTCACATTTTTGGCAACAAATTCTATATTAATCAGTAACTACTTACAGAATCGTCTTTAATCTATTTTGGTAATTCAATGGGTTCTGCGTTATAGCTATTTAGAAATGTAACGTCTAGATCAACTACATAAACTCTATGTATCAATAATATCATAGTTCGATACTAATTACACAATATCGTGTGGCTACAATTATTGGATTGTTGCACGTAAAATACTCTTTCTCTTAAATCAGCTCGTAAACACACATTAAAAATTTATTATACACGATCACATTGATTTTTCATACTTCTTCGTAATGTATTACTAGTAGGCCATTTAAAATTCTACGCTTGTGCGACTAATTTCATTATTTATCCTACCGAGATTTTCCATGCTGAAAACGAAGTCGACGTTCTACGGAATTTGCGTTTTGCACATTCAGATTTGGCGTAAATGCATAAACTTACAGTGCAAAAGCTTCACGTGCACCAACCCAATGGAAAATAATAAAACTGAAACAATTACTTTTAGTGCCAGCCGTATATACACTACTGGATAATATTAAGTATATAAAAAACAGATATACGTATAAAATTGTTGTTCTTCCAAAGACATCTTGCTAGACCATACTATCATGTTGAAAACGTGTCGGTTAAATAGTAAAACTTCTCGTATTAACAGAGTTAACGCTACGTCACGTTCTTCTCGTATCACATAAACGTTGTACAAGTACCCGCTAATAATAGTCTACGTTCTTTCGCACGTGCAAAACTTTCAGAGTCTCAAAATTCCGTTGTATCGTGGAAGGGATATTTCTTTGAAATATAAAATCTCGCGTCTCGTTTTATTTCCTGAAAATTTGGGGGGGGGGAGTACAGGGTGGGGAGGAAGGGAGAGACATCCTTGATCTGAACAGTTTATCACTGGATAGCATTATACCATGAGTAAGCAAAATATAATTTACATATTCCCTTGTGTTTTCGGCAAAGAATCTTGAAAGTCTCTTGGTTCGTTCGAATGTAAATACAAAAAGGGAAATCAGTGAGATTTAAAATTACATTTTCGTCGCGCGGAGATCGATTAGTGCAAAGAGAGACTTTCTGTTTCAATGATCCTCAGTTCTCTATCTCTCATTCTCTCGATTACTATACCGTGGAACCTCACAGTCCCCCGTATTCCTGTATGCTCACCTCGTTAGTCAACTTTGTTACCCTGCAAGGAACTGAAAGACGACATTCTCGATGTGCTCCTCTCCTTCTTCTCTTTGCGTTGTAGCAAGCTTTTTACATTCTGCAAATAAGACTTGCACGTTCTTAAACCTCATTCGGGTGGCTGCGCCGCGTGATTACTTTCATTTCGTCGTTGTAATCGTTCAGGGTGAGAGCATGCCAATTGGCTGAAATCGCGAACTACGTCGTTGAACGTCTCGTCACCGCTGATACCGATCTCCGAATTTTTCATCTCCTCATTCAGGAGACCGAGACGTAATCTGAAATCAATAATCAATTTCGTAACGAAGTTCAATCGCTCCAACATTTTTACTACGAGCATTTAAACAGTCTCTATACGTACAGAGTAACAATGTCTGCGTTGGCTTCTTTCACAGCTAGTGACAGCGGTTTTACACCACTTTCATCTTCGATGTGCTGGTTTGCACGATGTTTCAGTAGTAAACAGACTTGGGCAGTATGACCTAAAATGGCAGCGCAAGAATACATTAATTTAGTACAAAGACGAATAATGTATGTTTTGTAATTTGATTGTTTTACGTACCTAACTCTGTGGCCAAATATAGTGCAGTTTTCCCGTCGGTATCTTGGCAATTTATGCGGGCACCATTAAGAATGAGATATTCGCAAGACATCACAGATCCCTAAAACCAAACACAAATATTATTTAAAAAACTGATCGAAGACAGCTGAAAATCCATTTATTTCTTCAATCCTATATCTGCGGTTGTCAGGAAGGACGCCGCATGTCTCATACTTTCGAGATATTGCCGTTTAAAGTTGCGATCACTAATGCTTCGACATAAGACATCAGTTAAATTGCATTATTCTTCTGAGTCTTCCAAATTTATCTTCATGATTTTTTTTCTGGTAAAGACTATACTATAATGCTCAATTAATGCATAAATTCAAATTTTTGAAATTGTGATATGCGGAGTTTTTCCTGGCAACCAAAGATATAACTAGAGAAACGCGTGAGGGGCGATGCTTACGCTTATAATGGCCTGATGCAGAGCGTTGCGTCCTTTATCGTTGACATTTGACCAGGACTTATCAGCACCAGTCGCAAAAGCTGCGCACATCACGGGGAGATTGTGTGCAGTTGCGGCTTTGTAGAGTAGCATGTCGGGATGCAAATTCTCGATGTCCTCTTCATCGGTGAACTCTTCGTCCTCGCCGACGGTGGAGTCCTGATCCGAACTTAACTCTAAGCTATTATCGATCGATGGCTTTGGTAGATCGCACCCGAACATCAGCACGTCCGACTCTATCCTCTTTGTACACTGCTTCTCGGTCCCGACATCCTTATTCTCTATGACGTCTTTGTCGTCGGAAATCTCCGCGGTTAAGGACACTTCGCTTTTCAACGATAAACTAGTCTCCGAGTTGGATATCGTATTGTCTGCTACCTCCGAGGAGTCGAGCTTAGGCTCGTTCTCGATGCTCGACTCTGTATTGCTATCGACAGTTTTCACAACGGTTTCTCTTATCTCGCTGCGGGGTCGCGCTACTAGCTTTCCATGTAGGGTAGACTCATTCTTCAGATCTAGATTCATACTATCATCGGAGCTTAAGGAACTTCGTTCAATCTTCTTCGCCTTGTCCATGGAACTCAAGCTCTCTATCGACGTGTGCTTGCTGTCGTCTGAACTCGTCGAGTGCTGGCCTTCTTTCACCGAAGTCAGCGTTGTTGTCTTGTCCACGCTGCCAATCTTGTCGCAGCTTCGCGGCCTGCGACGCAGTTTGCGGACGCTCCATTTCCTAAAGTGCATCTTGTCCTGAGTCGTATTCAGTCCGGATGAAATCATGTTGCTGAACGGCTTCACGAATTTACGGTCCACGTACTTCGCTCTTATCCACGCTTCGCGAATGTTGCTGAGAGAGGAAACAGATCTGAATTTAGATTTATAACTTTTCTAACATTGATCGCATTTGCTACATACCCAGCACACTTTGGCGTGGCTCTAACCATGTCGGGAGGAATTGGCAGGGCTTCGTAGATATTGTTCACCACAGTGTTCCCGAGCTCTGCCATCACTTTTAATACTTCCGGCACCCAATCGTCTAGCGTGAGCGAACGCACTTTACTGTAGTGGACACCTAAACTTCTGTGCACTCCGGAGCACTCTGAAAAAATTAAGGAATACTTTAATAGTGATAGTCACCCTAGGTGATCTGCTTAATTAAAAGCAGAGTGACTCACTTAATACGTGACGATTTGTATTAGGTCGTTGCATGTGAAATGTCAGATTTTTAACAGTAACGTTACTTACAACCGCAACTATTTCTTATTGATCAAAGAATCACACGTTTCTTGATTGTACTATGGTACAAATTGAATTTTTTGGTCACTCACATGCTTCATTTACAAGATTGTCATCTCTATTTTGTATCTTTATGCAAAATAGAAATTGCTTGCACCAATTGCAAGTGACTGGAGCCCCACATAAACAGTTTATTCTTACTGTAATAATTTTAACAAGCTGAGAAAAATAGATTAGCACTCTTAAATCATTGTAACCTTTCTACTGTTTTAAATTGCACCCGCTCATTTCTCCCATAAATGTATAAAATCCGTAGTCTATTGATTAGTCACCAAATATCACATAATGCTATCGTCAATATGTTGTTTTTCCACATATACAAAAAGAGCATGCGATAATCGCACTGATTGACGTTGAAATAAAATCTATTTAAAAGGAAATTTATATGTATAAATTAAAATTGAAGATAGGATTGTAAGCTTTGTACCTCGAAGTAATAGTATTTCTTGATCAAAACGTACTGCAACATTTGCATTCTAAAATCGGACATTTCATACACAACAACCTAATAAATTTCTTGTATCAAGGAGGGAGACAGTAAATTGCTAGTCATCGTCAGTAATTTACGCGTAATTTGAAATAGTCACGGTGACTCCTGCATTTGAAGCATAGTAAAAATGACTCGCCTATGCACAATGTGATTCCAAGGTTGATACTGGCCCACCTCGGATTAGCACCACCACAATCACAGCAGGTATCGTTTCCAGGAATTTTCAGGATTTGTTCCCAGATCCTGCTACGAATAATAAGCATTGTAAATTGTCTATTCTACATGTGTTCTATCGATTGCAATAGAGATGTGCAGTTTCGATTACCATGATTTAGGTTTCGACTGTCTGCTCGATCCCCTAATAGTCTGTAATTGTAATTCTCTTTGAATAGCAGCACCTATAGCTTGCTGCACGGCAGTTACCCATGCTAAATACGCTTCCTCGCTATCCGCTTGCAAAATGTGACTTCTGCAAATTGTTTTCGGTTTTAAATAGAGAAAATGTGAACGAATATATTCAAGATTATAGAAGATAAGTTACTTTGCAGGGCTCAGCACACCGAAGCAGTTTCTTCTATCACAGTCTACCACTGGTTTCACAGTACAAAGACGAAGATCTTCTTCCATGACTGTATAGTCACTGTCACCAGTTCTTTTTCTGTACACGAGCTGTTGATCTTTCAAGCAGAACCATCTTCTGTTCCACGTTTTGAATGCATTGGTGGTGCGTTTGAACAGGTAGCCTTCCATTCTAGGATTGCTGGGTGCTAGAGAGGGTATTAAGTCCCTGTTCGTAACATAAATATGTCGGTTCTCCATTTCTTTCTCCAGCTTCACCGAGTCGGCTCTCATTTTAATTAAGTCCTCTCCAAGATCTTTCAAAAATGGATCCAAGTCTTGCGCCAGATCGCTACCTTGGTGATAGAACGTGATACAGGCGTTCATGTAATTAAGTAATGTGCCCAGTATCTCGTGCCGCCTGCGTGCCTGTATCATCGTCAACGAATGAATGTAGTCCAGAGCTGTGTGCCGGAAGCATGATCGGGTGGCTGATAAAATATTGGAAGTTTCTTCGTACTCAGTCGGTCTATTCTTTGGGACTTGCGAGTTTTTGTTTAAAGCTATGTCCAAGTCGGCAGAGATTTTCTCGAAGTAGTGGCGCGACTCTTTCACCCTTTTGATGTCACTGTTGAAATATGAAAAATATTACACGTACACCTGAATAATATGTGTAACATCTAGTTCGATTAAAGTATACATTCTGAACCGATCTTACCTTTTTATAAATGAATTAAGATCTTTAATCACAGTCCTAGATGCTTGATCTAATAAAATAGTATGAAACTTGTTCATTTCTTGTAAAGCATGGATTAATTTGTTTAGGAAGGCCATTATCTCGGAATCATCGTTAAAGTAGAGTGATAACTCCCAGAGACTATTGGAGAATTGACTACAAAAAAATATGGTTGTTAAAAATAGTATAAAAAAATTAACGGTGAATTTTACAGAGTGACCTGCATAACTCGATCGATTCAAACATCTTTTTTATTTCTGAGGATACGAAAAAATGTCTGAGGAAAAGTTCACTTGGTCTGAAGGTACAAATATTCGAGATTTCAAGGTCGATATTTTTCCGAACGTGGCCAAATGTTTTTTATCTTTGTTGCGTAATAATGAAGATTACGAGCAATTCAGTGACCTATGACGTAATGACCTCTAGTACGAAAAATTCAAAATTAATGTCTACGAACTTTAAAATGAATTTCTTAGTTTTGTCATACTTAAGGTCACACGAAGGTCATGTCATTGGCTTGGTTTTGATTTTGACAATTGCATAACGATGATAAAAATATATAATTCAATTTAAAATTCATCGATGCCCTCGAAATATACTATATTTTATATAATAATAATTTCAGTACACTTTATGGTATTATTAAGAATGAGAGAAATATTTAAGATACTTTATTCAATAGCACCCTGTATATTCCAAGATGTTGCATATGTCTTAAAACAGTTTACAATAAATACATGAATATTCAGAATTCATAATTAGCTAAGAAAAACTGAATGAATGTTTTCCATATTCCAAGAATTGTAAGCAGTATCACTCATCATTGTGTAGAACAGAGGCCACAAGTATGAGTCACTCCTAACAGAGGCAGTAATTCATATATGTTTCCTGATTTCCTCATTGCTCAGAATCTCCCTTCCCCATTGAATGCAGAGCAAAACCATTTGAAACAATTAACATATTTTTTCAGTTGCTCAGTTCGTTCAACTTAATTAATCATTTCCGTTCATTTGAAATTCCAACAACTTTTTTAGCTTACCTTTGCTGTCCTATAAAAAGTTTCCCGGTGTCAATCATTTGGCTACAATTTTTCAATACCTACGAAAAAAATGCAAAATTGACGAAGGTGACAATTTAAGCATTCAACTTTTAGACAGGGTTGGACAATACTTAATAAACGATTAACGAGAAGTATTTTTAATCAGCGATTAATATTTATTATCAATAATTAAAAACCGATTTCATCATTCGATTGGATCAATCTTGATTTTCACAATTATTTCAATTTGAAACCGTGGCGATTAATTAACCGATCAAAGTAAACGTATCGATCGATTAATACCCAACCCAGCCCGCAGAGAAATGTATCGATAAATTTGATAAGCGTTGCGTAGAAAGACAGTGCAACCTGTTTGCAGCTATACCTTGTCTAGCTTTTGTTCTAGTAGATCAACGTTCGTCTCCACTTCCTCGATGCATGATCTGTAGGAAGAAAGGGTACAGGTATTAAAAACATAAAGTTCTGAGCCGTCTTTACGCAAAGGAACGTGGTGCATTCAACAAGCTCAATCATAGTAAACAAGGTGTGCATAGCGCGACGGAATAAGACGACTGCTATTCGATGGTGTTAGAGAGTGCTCGAGAGTTAAACCAATTCTCACCGAAACTTTGGCGTGTCTCGCAAACATTCCTCGAATTCGATTAAAGGCTTCATCTTATACTATCCGTTTCCGCGGAATTTTCAAGCGCAATCTCGTCCGACGAACTGCAATCTTGAAATATTTCCGTTCACTGTTTCCCATCAAACGGCACGATCATTTGGAAATATTAACATAAACCGTTCGCATTCGCGCACGAACACACATTCCCCTCTCTTCTGTCAAACAGACTCAACCCATTGAAGTTGTTCCTTTTCACGTTCAGAAACTACAGAGTATACTAGAAACGAAAGTACTGTCGTCATAATCCTTGCCGTTCATGTTTCTATGTTACCAGAGAGGATATGAGAGTGCTCACGCCCGGGTTTTCGATGCCTCCGGTATAGTGCTGCCCCCACACAAAATCTTAGCCTGGATTAGCTCCTATGCGTACGGTAGAGCGGACGCTTAGCCTGGACACCGACGAGATATTATTAAAGACTGCCAGCCCTGTGCTATTCAGCGAGACCAGTAACCGGGCGCAACTGGGTGCGGGGATAACGTGGAACTTACAGTGATCTGATATACCACACCGCTAAAGGTTCCACTACCGACCAGATACTTGTCGTCAAGTAGAAGAAGAATGATATAGTAGAATGCTGACATTACCCATTCTATAATTGCCTTATTACACTATCGCCAACGAGATACTACTTTGTCGGTGTCGGTGGTTCCGCACTCTTTACCTAAATATAACCAGAGAATATATGACAGTGTTCACGCCCGGGGTGAACCAGCTTGAATAATACGTACATTTTGTTCTGAAGGAAGGTGAAATTGCAAAATGTTATGGAAGACAATAGGTACAGGAATAGAATTTATAGAAAATCAACATATTTATTAAATATGCAGCTATTAGCTCGATATTATCCTCTATTCATACGACACTAGTAGTTCTTACAAATAGAGGATAATA